>JAXCGZ010020891.1:2500-132542 GCA_037179515.1 Halocaridina rubra | reverse complement strand
TTGTTATCTGTTTTAACTAGTAGGAAAATTCCTTAGTATCAGCTGTCCCGAACGTAATTCCTCTGTTTTTTTATATAATTATTTAATACTGTGGCATGTGGAAGATTTATATTTTTACAGCAACTTTGAAGAACGGATTACCTGTACTTGTGCTCGAACATGTATAAGCCCGTAAATATTTTTTGGACCAGGGCCTAGTCTATTTTTTGTATAGAGTTGTTTTTGGTTAATGATGAGATAAGTTGATATATTTTTCATCATGTCAGAGTTGAACTATGGTGTATGGTATATTTATGGTTTATGAAACTTGGTTTTGAAGAGAAAGAATTATGCCACAATGTATCTCATGTGTGTTAGAGGTCATTGACGAAATTATTCTTGTTGAATTGTTGAATGGAAGAAACTATTACATTCCAGTCCCATTGTGTCTTACTGAGTGATTAAAAGTGTTATAATGGCAGGTAATATCCCCCCCCTGACCTTTTTTTCTTGCCAAGCACAACTGCAAAGGAAGTGTGGTTCTTCAAAAAACCTTTAATTGGACGTTTTTATTTTAGAAATGAAGATGTAGGTAGGAGGAAGTTGAGCAGTGCTTACATGCTGAGAATAAGCTGGTGGGATTAACATGCATGTTTGCAAAGGATGTTGCAAGTAGTAAGGGTGAACTATAGATAACTGTAAGACTAGTATTCAACACTTCAGATTCAAAGGCTTGCTTCAGATCATTTGCATACAAAATTATCCCTCCTAGTTTGATTGATCTCATTCAAAATTAACATCTTATATTGCTTAGATGAAATTCTTGAGAATTTTATTTCACTGTGACGACAAATCTCGAAGAAGCAGAGGTGAAAACTTAGCACTGTGAGTGAGATAGTTATCTTTAGAGATGTGAAATCGGTTGCTAGATTAGTCAGTAAAATTATTTTCTTTAAATAAAGGGAATGGATAGTTTTGCGACCCTGGTTTATTACGTGTACCATGGTCACTAACATGAAATTACCTGTATAGAAAAAATCCATTATCTGAAAGAAGTGCAATCGTAAGCAAAAATCTTTATTCTGCCTCATGGCTGAGGAACCTTGCCCACTTATGCTGTGGATGACCCAAGTATGGAGGTAGAGGGAATTGTGGCAACTTTTATCCCCAGAAGCTAAAAGGAGTAATTGAGGTGTATTTAGCTTCTGGTAAATGTGTTTGCTTTGACTCAACCACCCTATTTCAAAGTACCACTTTTTTAGCAAATTATTTTTTTTTTTTTGGGGGGGGGGTATATGCAAAAATATTAAAATATTAAAAAAAATAAAAATTCAGGATTTTCATTTTTTTATTGAAAAAAAAACATATTTCATTATCTAATTGATAAAAAAAATTTATTTCCCAGCCTACGCATAATAAAACAGTAAAAAATAGTAAAAAACATAAATTTAGATATACGTACGTACAGTAAAACACACAGTATTGCATCATGCAAAATAGTGTCTGATAGCGTACAATGTATTGGGGTAGCAGGTACGTGAGCTAGCATATATATTTATATTTCCAGTAGTTTCATGATTTTCTTGATAAAAAAAATGTATTTCTTAGCCTAAGAATAATAAAACAGTAAAAAACATAAATACTAACAGTATTGCAACATGTAAAATACGATACCGCTATCAGCGTTTCGGACAAAGGCTCGTTCAGTCTAACTCACGTGTGCTCCATTCACGCTGTGCTTATTAATACGTTTTGCTTGTGATTTTTTTACTCGCATATTTTAACCTTTGCAATGCCTCCCAAGCATCCTTCATCTTCTAAGGTTTCTTGTAGTGAACCTAAGCGGCAAAGGAAAATGTTAACCATAACAGATAAGGTAAGTTTACCTATCACATCCATATACATTTACGTTGCATGCTGTTACTTATAAAGTAAAGGGTGGTTTTTTAACAGTGCAAGGAGGGTTTATACAGTAAACGTAAAAATAATTGTAAAATACCTATGGACATGAGTATGTCATATAAATTTACGCTTGCATGCTGTTATTTATGAAGTAAAGGGTGGTTTGTTAACAGTACAGGGAGGGTTTATACAGTTTATACGGTGTAAGCGTAAAAATAAATTAAAATATCTATGTACATATAGGCTGATCCTACTCCGCGATTTTCCTGTCTCACGCCGGGTCCCGGAACCGAACCCTCGCGATAATGGAAGGAACACTGTGTATATATATATATATATATATATATATATATATATATATATATATATATATATATATATATATATATATATATATATATATATATATATATATATATATATATATTATATATATATACTATATGTAAAAACGCTCCTCAACTTAAAAATATCTGACATACGAACATGTGAAAAATGTAGTGCTTATGCAGTCTACTATTACTATCCAGCAAGTTATGAATGGTTCCAGCATTTCAAGAAACATGCAAACTTGCATCAAGTGTCTTTAGGAGAAGAAAACAAATGTATTATGTTATAACACAACTTTATGCTACGAACCTGATGTATTAATATGTGTACACCCAATACAGTACTTTATGTACAAAATATCAACTTACGAACAATTCAAGATTCAAACGGCTGTTCATAATGTAACTCGTTTGTAAGTTAGGCAGACTCTTTTAAGATGGGGGTTTGAATAAGAGGGAAAAAAAATGATTAATAATAGAGTAGTGAGTGCCAAAGGATTTTACTGTGGTATGCCATGGTACTAAAATTTTCAATGGCATAGAGTAACAACTTTCTATATATTAATTATCATGTACATGCACATGTAGTAGGTTAGCCCATGGCACCATTCGCCCATTGCGATACTACAGCTGAAAGTCATTTGGACTTAAATAGGACAGTTCGATGTTAAGTCTTCCTTCAAGCTCGGTTCTTTATTTATGCCTACATCAACACTGGATATTCATTACCATTGCTTACTATCCCCTCACATCTGACAAGTCACTACACTCTCGATCTCTGTATCTCTGTATGTTTCTTTTGTGCCCTGCCAGATGTGGGCATTTTAGTTTTATTATTTTTTTTTTATTGACCCATCCTGGTGTGACACAAACAATAAAAAACATACGTAGGCTGCAGTGAACCATGTAAGCGGGATGATTGAGTCAAGGCACACACATTCACCAGAAGCAATATTACCCCAGTCACTCCTCTAAGCTTTATTGTGATAGAGAGCTGCTGCTATTCCCATCATCTTTGCTTGGGTCATCCACAGGGTAGGTGGGGAAGGGTCAGCTGTGTGGCCCAACATCCATGGCTGTATTCCCCCCACCGATTCATCTCGTGGCAGCCCTTCACTCCAACCCGTCATACGATGCTTTGAAATACACGTCTTACTCTTCCACATAGAATGTATTATTGAATTGGCAGGACAGTGTAACAAAGACACTTTGTAACATTAATTTTCTTTGTCTTTTGCGAGTTCAAAGCAGCTGCAAAGTTTGGGAGTCATTCTTGCTGGTTTATCTTATCGGCCATTAGGCAGGAGTGACAGTGGTGAAGACACATCACCATCTGGTATACACTCGTCTTTAAATTATTTTCATTGAAGCACGGTTTATCAGTAATACTGATCAATTTATTTTAATGTTATTTATCTGTAAAACAAGATTCTTTATCTCACTAATGTCAGGTAGTTGGCCATAACCATAAGAAAGAAATTGAAGTAGCAACAAATTCAGACTGCTAGAATTTAAATTGGTGTATTCTTTATCCCCTATAACCTGATACATCCCCTATAGATGTCTCTTACCACATGCAGGAAATGCAGTAGCAGAATACATGTATGCGGTAAATAAGGAGTTGAAGGTGATGATAACTGAAGATATATCTCGCTTCCAGTTCTCAGTTGATTAACATGCTCGCATTGCATGCATGCACATTGCATGTATATGCATATATAATGGCTACATTCCCTCCTGTAAGAGAGAAGGCTTAGCCAGAGCACATATTCATCAGAGGAAAATACATCTTGATCACTCAACTTAGCTACATTGGGATAAAGTGCTGCCACTTTTCTTCCTGTATGTAATACGTATCAAGTCATTATTAATGAACCACTGATAGTACTTGTAAAAATATATCTTGTTCTTAATATTATATATCTTTTTCGTACAATAAGGTGACAAAAGAAATCAGACAGAAGATTTTCAGCAGTTGAAGAATTATAGGGATGATGTAAATGTTGAAGTCTCCTCTGAAGAAAGATATGAGAAAGGCTCGAGCAACACAGCACCAAAGAAGAATGTAACTGAATTTAAGAGAACTCCTTCCAGTGATGATGATGGACAGACAAATGATGGTATGAGATATAATGCTGGTTTCTTTTATTTTTAAATGTAATTACTTATACCCTTTAAATTGGATTATTTATTTACACTTTCTCTGAGAATTTTAACCCAGAGTAAGAACATTTTGTCTGCTTATATATTTTCAGTGGAAGTGAAAAGAAGTCGAAGCATTGGCTCATTTTTGGCTGGGTTGGCTAGTGGCAGTTTTGAGCATAGCAAAAGGCACTTCTCGTCTTCATCAGGTATATTATCCATTGAGCTTTTATTAAATGTTATTTACTAATTTTTAGACTTAAATACCCAGCTCCAACCTGTGTGTGTCCACCCCCATTTGAATGTGGACTAATTAGTACAGTACTTGTAAAACTTCAAGCAAAAACATTATTTGACTTAACCCTTTATTATCCTCTGTAACAACTTTTGAATATAGCCTTTTATACATTTTTGCTTTCATATTCATTTGGCATTTTACATTTAATCGTACACAAAGACCCTGTTCATGCACCAGTATATTTGTTTACTCTGGCCACATGAAAGTACAGTAGTTGGTTCAGTTCACTATATCCTCTAATGCACTATTATTATTATTATTATTATTATTATTATTATTATTATTGTTATTGTTTTTATTATTATTATTATTATTATTATTATTATTATTATTATTATTATTATTATTATTATTTTCAAGTAACAGTCCCTGCTGAAAAAAAAATTAAAGACTAAATCAAGTGGCTCCAGGAGGGGGAGACAATTTGTTAGGGAAAAAGAAAAAGATAGAAAAATTAAGATTATGCAAGTTGGTGTGCCTAGCTTCTTCTGAATAGCAAAAAACTGCACTCTTCCAACTCTTGCATACTGAGTTTTTATATTGTAAATATGCATTTTTTAAGGCTTTTTTTTTTTTTTCTTGAAATAACAGCTCTTAACATTAAACATGTAAATACAATAACTCTCTCCAAAGTTTTGCAAGTCTACTCCTAAATTACTTTGACTTTTTATGATCAGCAGTCTTAAACTGCTGACAATTCAATATTATAAGGCTGCGGTAGGTTGGTTTGGATGTTCCACCTAGAAGTGAAACGGGTCATTGTGGACCCGTAGGCTGCGGTAGCTCACTGGTTGAGCATGTGAGACGGAAAGTGACTAACGTGGCTTCAAGGCCACTGTGGTTGCCAGGAAGAACATCCATCCTTATTCCCCAAGCTCAGACTTGTCTTTGTCCACCCTCATCCGAATGGGGACTAATTGTGACATACAGAGGGTAGAGTTATCTGAAGTCATGATGACCTTTATAGCTCTATTCTATCTACCTTGGCTGTTTCCCCCTTTAATTGGGGGGTAGCCGACATCAAAAAAAGGAAACAGTAAGGGGATTACTTTGCTCTATGGGCAATGACGAGGGAACTAGTGATCGTTCAGATGGCACTGCTGGAGTGCCACTGCCCATCCTACCGGCTCTTCCGCAACCTGTGTCGCTTCACAACTGCCAATTCCCCTACTGCCCCTACCACAGGGCTACCTCTGTAAGATGCAGCCTTGTGGTAACAGCAGATGCCCATCAGAGCTGCATCACAGTCGCTCGCCACTCATTCCTATTCCTAGTACGCTCGCTTGCTTCCCTCACGTCCATCCTTCTATCATTCAGGGCTCTCCTTACTCCATCCATCCACCCAAACCTAGGCCTCCCTCTAGCATTTCTCCCATCAACTCTCGCATTCATCACCTTTTTCAGCAGTCTTTCATCATCCATCCTTTCCACATGGCCAAACCCTCTCAGAACATTCTTATCTACTCTGGCTGCAATTTCTCTCCTCACACCTGTTCTTGCTCTCACCACTTCATTCCTAACCCTATCCAACTGAGATACACAAATCATACTCCTCAGGCATTTCATCTCAAACACATTTAGTTTCCGTCTCTCACTTACTTTCATACCCCATAACTCTGATCCATACATCACAGTTGGCACAACCAGTTTCTCATACAAAACTTTCTTAACATTCATTTCCAACCCTCTATTCTTCATCACTCCTTTTAACGCACCCAACACTTTACATCCTTAATTCACTCTGTGACACACATCTGCTTCCACTCCACCATTTGCAGCTATAACCGAACCTAAATACTTAAACTGATCAACTTCCTCAAGTGTCTCTCCATTCAACATAACATTCAATCCAGCACCATCCTCATTTCTCGTACACTTCATAACCTTACTCTTTCCCACATTCACTGTCAACTTCCTTCTCTCACACACCATTCCAAATTCTGACGCTAACTGACACAGCTTCTCCTGTAAATCTGCCACCACCACAGTATCGTCTGCAAACAGCAACTGATTCAGCTCCCACTCGTTATCATCCCCATCTACCATTCTCAAACCTCAACCACGCACTCGCTCATTCACCTCTCTTACGACTCCATCCATGTATACTTATTTATTAACTTCTTGAAAAAACTATTTCCTATCACCAACTCTTGCTCCACGCGCATATCTAACAGTCTCTCGCCACTCTCATTCTCACCTGGTACCCCATACTTTCCTACAACACCTTTTACCTCTCCATCACCCACTCTGGCATTCAAGTCACCTAACACAACCACATAGTTCCTTCTACTCAGACCATCCACACACCTAGTAAACTCATTCCAGAATTCATCCCGCTCTTCCTCACTTCTCTCACATTCTGTCCTATATGCACTAACAAAAGCCCAACATTCCCTACCTATCCTAGCCCTCAACCACATCAGCCTAGATGACACTTCTTTCCATTCCACTACCTTATTTACCATCCATTCACTCAGCAATAATGCCACATCTTCTCTCGCTCTGCCCCTTTCAACCCCAGACACCCTACCTGTCACATCACCAAATGCCACTTCTCCTTTTCCTTTCATCTTCGACTCACACGATGCCAATACATCGATCCTCCTCCTACCAAACTTATATCCAATCTCACATCTTTTGCTCTCTATCGTATTACAACCACGCACATTTAGACACCCCAAAACTAGAGTTTTGGGAGAAGTTATTCTCCCCTCTACTCCCCTTCTTCTTTGACGTCTCGCAGGAGGTTAATACAAGGGAGGGATTCCTAGTCCCCTCGCCACGTCCACCTTTAGTCGCCTCTTACGACACGCAGGGAATACATTGGGGCTATTCTTTGATGCTTTGTTTTTGATATTTGGAGGAATGAATACCTTGCATGTTGAAAGGGCCAAATTTATTTTATGAGGCAGTTGGATGCCAAGCACATCCTCCTAGAAATTTAAAGGGTAGGTTTGGATAGACTACTTTTTTCTTGCTAAGCAATGGATGCTGGGATAGTGAGGATGGGCAAGTTTTCATGAAACCTTACGACCTTCCCTCTTTTAAGATAATTAATGTCTTATATTTCATTGATGTATTTCTTAATAGTTATTTAAACATGATGCCATATCCTTCTGAAGCAAACAGCTTGACCACATTTGAACCTAATAGGGGAGGCTGCAGTGTATTTCCATGCATATGCTATTAGTAATTGTATAAGTGACAGACAAGTGGGAGCTCCCAACTGCCTAAGTGTAACTTATTTCAGACTGACTTACAGTCTCTCCTGGAGTGAGCTGTCTCTGACGAGAAAAAACAACATGGATTATTTTGATCCACATAGATTTACTTTAGTCAGAGCTTGCACACTGAGAGCAATGCCCTGTTCAGTAATATTGTTTTATTTTCATTATATTCAGATGACCATAGAGATTCATCAAGGAGAGATGACGAAAGGGATTCCTCAAGGAAAGATGACATTAGGGATTCTTCAAGGAGAGGTGAGAGAGAGTGGTCAAGGAAGGACACTCCTGAATACTCTAGAAGAGGTAGTGATCATTGGTCAAGGAGGAGCAATAATGATAATTCATGGAAAGGCAACAGAGACAGATTACATAAATATAATAGTCCGAGGGTAGAGAAAAATGTTGATGATGATGAGGAAGACACATGCTACAAACCTGTTGACATACCGATCATTAAGGAAGAAAATAATGTTATATATGTTCGTGGACATAAGCCAAGGCCAAAACTATCTGAAAAAGAAAAAGATGAACTGAACAAAGCTCTTGTTAACAACATGAGTTTTCAGGAAGAGGGTAAGTTTCTTGTAGTTCAGAAATCTATGACAAGAAGATTACTAAAGTCTCTTAATGTTTCCTCCTATTGCTATATTTCTTACTACCATGCCTTTTTATATAGTTCAATCCCCTTGGTTTGGTAAGAATACCTCATCTGTGTTCCCTTTATATTGTACAAGTTGACTAAATGGGGGGAGTGAGGGGGCTAAAAAAAAAAAAAAAAAAAAAAAAAAAAACAAACTTTATTTCCATTTCAATACAATGGGTATTCGTCAGCCAGGGCAAGCCCCAACCCCCCACTGTGGTGTCCAACCACAGCAGTTCCTGCCAGTAAACAGCTTAAACTCTCGGTCTTGGACGGGAACCGATCTATCGACCTCGTGAATGCGAAGCCAGCGCGTTACCACTGTACTAGCATCTTACTGTACATTTTCCTCCCACACAGAGTCAAGATTTTTTGCTTTGACTTATATATATTTCAATCTCATTCTGGCCATTTCATGGCCAGAATGAGATTGGGAATTGAATTAAATGCTAAAATGAAGCCACGAGTGAGGTTGGGGAATCTGTAATATGAACATAGTGGCATTCAGTTAGAATGATTCATGTTTTCACATATGTAATGTGCTTAATTGGTTATTTCATGGCCCGAATGAGATTGGGAATTGAATTAAATGCTAAAATGAAGCCACGAGTGAGGTTGGGGAATCTGTAATATGAACATAGTGGCATTCAGTTAGAATGCGTTCATTCCTAAGTATAGAAGATATAAGCTATAAGGTTGGATTCCTTTTAACCTTCTGTGGTGTAGTGGTAGCGCCTTGACTTAGTAATGATAAGTCCTAGGTTCGAGTCCCGGTCGGGGTAAAAAATGATTCATGTTTTCACATATGTAATGTGCTTAATTGGTTATTTCATGGCCAGAATGAGATTGGGAATTGAATTAAATGCTAAAATGAAGCCACGAGTGAGGTTGGGGAATCTGTAATATGAACATAGTGGCATTCAGTTAGAATGCGTTCATTCCTAAGTATAGCAGATATAAGCTATAAGGTTGGATTCCTTTTAACCTTCTGTGGTGTAGTGGTAGCGCCTTGACTTAGTAATGATAAGTCCTAGGTTCGAGTCCCGGTCGGGGTAAAAAATGATTCATGTTTTCACATATGTAATGTGCTTAATTGGTTATTTCATGGCCAGAATGAGATTGGGAATTGAATTAAATGCTAAAATGAAGCCACGAGTGAGGTTGGGGAATCTGTAATATGAACATAGTGGCATTCAGTTAGAATGCGTTCATTCCTAAGTATAGCAGATATGAGCTGTAAGTGGCATTCAGTTAGAATGCGTTCATTCCTAAGTATAGCAGATATAAGCTATAAGGTTGGATTCCTTTTAACCTTCTGTGGTGTAGTGGTAGCGCCTTGACTTAGTAATCATAAGTCCTAGGTTCGAGTCCCGGTCGGGGTAAAAAATGATTCATGTTTTCACATATGTAATGTGCTTAATTGGTTATATATATATATATATATATATATATATATATATATATATATATATATATATATATATATATATATATATATATATATATATATATATATATATATATATATATATATATATATATATATATATATATATATATATATATATATATATATATATATATATATATATATATATATATATATATATATATATATATATATATATATATTATATATATATATATATATATATATATATATATATATATATATATATATATATATATATATATATATATATATATATATATATATATATATATATATATATATATATATATATATATATATATATATATATATATATATATATATATATATATATATATATATATATATATATATATATATATATATATATATATATATATATATATATATATATATATATATATATATATATATATATATATATATATATATATATATATATATATATATATATATATATATATATATATATATATATATATATATATATATATATATATATATATATATATATATATATATATATATATATATATATATATATATATATATATATATATATATATATATATATATATATATTATATATATATATATATATATATATATATATATATATATATATATATATATATATATATATATATATATATATATATATATATATATATATATATATATATATATATATATATATATATATATATATATATATATATATATATATATATATATATATATATATATATATATATATATATATATATATATATATATATATATATACAGTGTTGCCTCACTTATCGTGGTAGTTTGGTTCCGGGACCCGGCGCGAACCAGGAAATCCGCGAAGTAGGATCCGCCTATATGTACATAGATATTTTAATATATTTTTACGTTTACACTGTATAAACCCTCCCTGCACTGTTAAAAAAACACCCTTTACATTATAAATAACAGCAAGCAACGTAAATTTTTATGAAAGTGATGGATAAAATTACGGTGAATGAGGTGATAATGACGTGACATACATACTCATTTACAATTATTTTTTCATCTACGTACTGTATAAACCCTCTCTGCACTGTTAAAAAAACACTCTTACCATTATAGATAACAGCAAGCAACGTAAATTTTTATGAAAGTGATAGGAAAACTTACCGTGAATGTGATGATGACGTGACATACGTACTCGTTTACAATAATTTTTTCGTTTACGTACTGTATAAACCCTCCCTGCACTGTTAAAAAAAACACCCTTTACATTATAAATAACAGCAAGCAACGTAAATTTTTATGAAAGTGATAGATAAAATTACGATGAATGAGGTGATAATGACGTGACATACATACTCATTTACAATTATTTTTTCGTTTACGTACTGTATAAACCCTCCCTGCACTGTTAAAAAAACACCCTTTACATTATAAATAACAGCAAGCAACGTAAGTTTTTATGAAAGTGATATATAAAATTACGGTGAATGAGGTGATAATGACGTGACATACATACTCATTTACAATTATTTTTTCGTTTACGTACTGTATAATCCCTCCCTGCACTGTTAAAAAAACACCCTTTACATTATAAATAACAGCAAGCAACGTAAATTTTTATGAAAGTGATAGATAAAATTACGGTGAATGAGGTGATAATGACGTGACATACATACTGATTTACAATTATTTTTTCGTTTACGTACTGTATAAACCCTCCCTGCACTGTTAAAAAAACACCCTTTACATTATAAATAACAGCAAGCAACGTAAATTTTTATGAAAGTGATAGATAAAATTACGATGAATGAGGTGATAATGACGTGACATAAATACTCATTTACAATTATTTTTTCGTTTACGTACTGTATAAACCCTCCCTGCACTGTTAAAAAAACACCCTTTACATTATAAATAACAGCAAGCAACGTAAATTTTTATGAAAGTGATAGATAAAATTACGATGAATGAGGTGATGATGACATGACACATGTACTCATTTACAATTATTTTTTCATTTACAAACTGTATAAACCCTCCCTGCACTGTTAAAAAAAACACCCTTTACATTATAAATAACAGCACGCAACGTAAATTTTTTTGAAAGTGATAGATAAAAAATACGGTGAATGAGGTGATGATGACGTGACATACATTTGTACATGATAGGTAAACTTACCGTGAATGAGGTGATGATCATCATTCTTGACCCCGGAGGAAATTATTTCACAGCCAATAAAAGCTTTACGACTGCTTTTTTGGGGGAAGAACATGGTAATGGGGAGTTGCTGTTGTTTTTTCTTCATTTGTTGGAACATGGCATGGTAAGGAGTCATGGCATCGTCGAGAAAATTACAGAAGGTCACCGAACGAACCATATTTTCGTCATGTTCCTGCGAGAGTTGTTGGAGTGCTTTGTAATGTTCATACATGGCTGCCAAACGTTCGAGTGTAAGGCCAGGTTCTTCAGTTGGTTCGTGCGATTCCTCAAGTTCTTCCTCTTCTTCGCTCGCTGATTTCGTCATTTCATCCAAGTCTTAATCACTCAAAGGCTGCGAGTAGCAGTCAATCAGTTCATTCACATCTTCGGGAGTCATATCTTTAAAGCCTTCTCCTCCTAGCAATGCAGCCTACTTCACAGCTTTCGCAACTGCCACCTTCTGCACCTCGGCAGGAGCAAATCCCTTGTAGTCGTGGATGATTTCGGGCCACAATTTCTTCCAGCTGGCATTGATTGTGGCCGACTTCATCTCTTTGATTGCTTTCTAAATATTTTTTAGGCAAGTGGCAATCGTGTAATTACACCAGTAAGTCTTCAATGAGAAGTCTTTGTCCGAATCCATGGAATCAACTAGGTTCGCCAGGGCATTTCGTGTGCATAGGGCCTTGAACGCACGAATAATGCCTTGATCCATAGGCTGAATCAGTGACGTCGTATTCGGTGGCAGGAACTCAACTTGAACACCGTCATATTGGAGCTTGGTTGCGTGGCCACCAGCATTATCCATCAAAAGAAGGACTTTAAATTCAAGTCCTTTTTCCATAAGATAAAGTTTTACCTGAGGGATCAAGCATTGGTGAAACCAGTCCAATGTGAGGCTTTTCGTGATCCAGGCCTTAGGGTTATGCATCCAATACACTGGCAGCAGATTCTTATTCTTGTTCTTCAAAGCCCTAGGGTTCTTTGACTTGTAGATAAGCCCGGGCTTTAACATGAAGCCCACAGCATTCCCGCACATGATGAGGGTAACGCGATCTTTGTGCGCTTTAAATCCCGGGGCTTTAGCTTCTTCCTTGAAGAGAAAAGTGCGAGATGGCATTCTCTTCCAAAATAAGCCAGTCTCACCCATGTTGAAGACTTGCTCAGGAACATATTCCCCTTCGGCGATAATTTTCTTGTAGTCATTCTTGACGTAATTTTCTGCGGCAGCTGTATCTGCAGAGGCAGCTTCGCCATGCACTGAAATCCTCTTTAGGCCATAGCATTTTTGAAATTTGAAGAACCATCCCCTGCTAGCAACGAACGGTTGTATCCTCGATGGAGAATCGCTGGAGGGTCCTGGTTGTGGGTCGTCGATATCTTCTTCTCTCCCCTCCTCTCCACGGTCGCCACTGTCGTCATCTGGTTCATTTGCAGCGAATGTCTCGTACAGCTTCTTCGCCTTTGTTTGTATGATATTGGTGTCTAAGCTGATGTTTTTCTTTCTGCAATCAGCAATCCACAGGGCCAGAGCAGCTTCCATGCGCACTACTGCCTTATTGCGGGGTGATACGAGCCTCTTCGCCGATTTATTAAAAGAAATGCTCGCTGTTTTCCTGATCCTTGCCTCATCCTTTTTTATGTAACGCACAGTAGATTCATTGAGGCCAAAATAACGGCCGACATCCACAAACGTTTTTCCTTCTTTCAACATATCTAAGAGTTTCACTTTATCTACAATGGTTAACATTTTCCTTTGCCGCTTAGGGTCACTACAAGAAGCCTTAGAAGATGAAGGATGCTTGGGAGGCATTGCAAAGGTTAAAATATGCGAGTAAAAAAAATCACAAGCAAAACGTATTAATAAGCACAACGAGAACGGCGCACACGAGAGTTAGACTGAGCGAGTGAGACGGCACATTGGAAATTGGAGGGAAAAGCAAACTGCAATGAAAAAGCCAATCAGACCCCATGATACAGAATATATTGAAAAACAATTCTGTGATTCGTCGTCTCCCGACCTTTCAGCCAATAGCATTCCATGAACTATCTCACGTAGGTGGAGCCTTTACGTTTCCGAAACGTTGATAGTGGTATCGTATTTTACATGGTGAAATACTGTTAGTACTTTATGTTTTTTATTATTTTTTACTGTTTTATTATTCTTAGGCTAGGAAATACTTGTTTTATCAATAAAATAATGAAAATTTTAATATTCACTAGGTCACGTGGGTGAGAGCCTTTTCGTTTTCGGAAACGTTGATAGCGGTATCGTATTTTACATGGTGAAAGTACTTTTAGTACTTTGTTTTTTTATTATTTTTTACTGTTTTATTATTCTTAGGCTAGGAAATACTTGTTTTATCCATAAAATAATGAAAATTTTAATATTCACTAGGTTACGTAGGGTAGAACTTTTGCGTTTTCCGAAACACTGATACCGGTATCGTATTTTACGTGGTGCAATACTGTTTACTATTTTTGCTGTTTTATTATTCTTAGGCTAAGAAATACGTTTTTTTTTATCAATAAAATCATGAAACTACTGGAAATATAAATATATATGCTAGCTCACGTAGCTGTGACCCGAATACATTGTACGCTATTGGACACTATTTCGCATGATGCAATACCCTGTACTGTGAGTTATACTGTACGTACGTATATCTAAATTTATGTTTTTTACTATTTTTTTACTGTTTTATTATTCGTAGGCTGCGAAATATTTTTTTTTTTAATCAATTAATGAAAAAAAAAATTTCAATAAAAAAAATTAAAATACTGAAAATTTTGTTTTTTTCAATATTTTAATATTTTTGCGTATACCCATAAAATAAAATAATAATTTATCCAAAAAAAAACGGCGATAGAGTGAGAACGCGAACCAAGAAGCGCGAATAACCGGGGTAACACTGTATATATATATATATATATATATATATATATATATATATATATATATATATATATATATATATATATATATATATATATATATATATATATACAGTGTTCCTTCCATTATCGTGATGGTTCGGTTCCGGGACCCAGCGCGAGACAGGAAAATCGCGAAGTAGGATCAGCCTATATGTGTATAGATATTTTAATTTATTTTTTCGTTTACACTGTATAAACCCTCCCTGTACTGTTAACAACCCACCCTTTAATTCATAAATAACAGCATGCAACGTAAATTTATATGAAAGTGATAGATAAAATTACGGTGAATGAAGTGGTAATTACATGACATACTCATGTACATAGGTATTTTACAATTATTTTTACGTTTACCTACTGTATAAACCCTCCCTGCACTGTTAAATAAACACCCTTTAGGTTATAAATAACAGCAAGCAATGTAAATATTTATGAAAGTGATAGGAAAACTTACCGTGAATGAGGTGATGATGACGTGACATACTCATATACATTGGTATTTTACAATTATTTTTACGTTTATGTACTGTATAAACCCTCCCTGTACTGTTAAAAAAACACCCTTTACTTTTTAAATAACAGCATGCAGCGTTAATTTATATGAAAGTGATAGGAAAACTTACCGTGAATAAAGTGATGATGACGTAACATACTCATGTACATTGGTATTTTACAATTATTTTTACGTTTACGTACTGTATAAACCCTCCCTGCACTGTTAAAAAAACACCCTTTACTTTATAAATAACAGCATGCAACGTAAATTTATATGACAGTGATAGACAAAATTACAGTGAATGAAGTGGTAATTACATGACATACTCATGTACATAGGTATTTTAAAATTATTTTTACATTTACGTACTGTATAAACCCTCCCTGCACTGTTAAAAAACACCCTTTACATTATAAATAACAGCATGCAACGTAAATTTACATGAAAGTGATAGATAAAATTATGGTGAATGAAGTGGTAATTACATGACATACTCATGTACATAGGTATTTTACAATTATTTTTACGTTTACCTACTGTATAAACCCTCCCTGCACTGTTAAAAAAACACCCTTTAGGTTATAAATAACAGCAAGCAATGTAAATATTTATGAAAGTGATAGGAAAACTTACCGTGAATGAGGTGATGATGACGTGACATACTCATATACATAGGTATTTTACAATTATTTTTACGTTTATGTACTGTATAAACCCTCCCTGTACTGTTAAAAAAACACCCTTTACTTTTTAAATAACAGCATGCAGCGTAAATTTATATGAAAGTGATAGGAAAACTTACCGTGAATAAAGTGATGATGACGTAACATACTCATGTACATTGGTATTTTACAATTATTTTTACGTTTACGTACTGTATAAACCCTCCCTGCACTGTTAAAAAAACACCCTTTACTTTATAAATAACAGCATGCAACGTAAATTTATATGACAGTGATAGACAAAATTACAGTGAATGAAGTGGTAATTACATGACATACTCATGTACATAGGTATTTTAAAATTATTTTTACATTTACGTACTGTATAAACCCTCCCTGCACTGTTAAAAAACACCCTTTACATTATAAATAACAGCATGCAACGTAAATTTACATGAGAGTGATAGATAAAATTATGGTGAATGAAGTGGTAATTACATGACGTACTCATGTACATAGGTATTTTACAATTATTTTTACGTTTATGTACTGTATAAACCCTCCCTGCACTGTTAAAAAAAACACCCTTTACATTATGAGTAACAGCATGCAACGTAAATTTACATGAAAGTGATAGATAAAATTACGGTGAATGAAGTGGTAATTACATGACATACTCATGTACATAGGTATTTTACAATTATTATAATTAACAGCATGCAACGTAAATTTATATATACGTGATAGGTAAACTTACCATGAATGAGGTGATGATGATCTTTCTTGACCCCAGAGGAAATTATTTCGCAACCAATAAAAGCATTACGGCATCTTTTTGGGGGAGAAGAACATGGTAATGGGGAGTTGCTGTCGCTGTTTCTTCTTTTGTTGCAAGATGGTATGGAAAGGAATCATGGCACTGTCGAGAAAATTACAGAAGGTCATCGAACGAACCATATTATCGTCATATTCCTGTGAGAGTTGTTGGGCTGCTTTCACATATTGATATATGGTTGCCAGACGTTCGAGTGTAAGGCCAGGTTCTTCAATTTCTTCGTGCGTTTCCTGAATTTCTTCCTCTTCTTCGCTCGCTGATTTCGTCATTTCTTCCAAATCTTCATCACTCAAAGGCTGCGAGTGGCAGTCAATCAGTTCATTCACATCTTCGTGAGTCATATCTTTAAAGCCTTCTCCTCCTAACAATGCAGCCAACTTCACAGCTTTCGCAACTGCCGACTTCTGCACTTCGTCATGAGCAAATCCCCTGTAATCGTGGATGACTTCGGGCCACAATTTCTTCCAGCTGGCATTGATTGTGGCCGACTTCATCTCTTTGATTGCATTCTGAATATTTTGAAGGCATGTAGCAATCGTGTAATTACGCCAATATGTCTTCATTGAGAAGTCTTTGTCCGAATCCATGGATTCAACCAGGTTTGCCATGGCATTTCGTGTGTAGAGGGCCTTGAACGCACGAATAACGCCTTGATCCATAGGCTGAATCAGTGACGTCGTATTCGGTGGCAGGAACTCAACTTGAACACTGTTATATTCGAGATTAGTTGCGTGGCCACCAACATTATCCGTCAAAAGAAGGACTTTAAATTCAAGGCCTTTTTCCGCAAGATAAAGTTTTACCTAAGGGATAAAGCATTGGTGAAACCAGTCCAATGTGAGGCTTTTTGTGATCCAGGCCTTAGGGTTATGCATCCAATACACTGGCAGCAGATTCTTATTCTTGTTCTTCAAAGCCCTAGGGTTCTTTGACTTGTAGATAAGCCCGGGCTTTAACATGAAGCCGCAGCATTCCCGCACATGATGAGGGTAACGCGATCTTTGTGCTCTTTAAATCCCGGGGCTTTAGCTTCTTCCTTGAACAGAAAAGTGCAAGATGGCATTCTCTTCCAAAATAAGCCAGTCTCATCCATGTTGAAGACTTGCTTAGGAACATATTCCCCTTCGGCGATAATTTTCTTGTAGTCGTTCTTGACGTAATTTTCTGCGGCAGCTGTATCTGCAGAGGCAGCTTCGCCATGCACTGAAACGCTTTTTAGGCCATAGCGTTTTTGAAATTTGAAGAACCATCCCTTGCTAGCAACGAACGGTTGTATCCTCGGTGGAGAATCGCTGGAGGGTCCTGGTTGTGGGTCGTCGATATCTTCTTCACTCCCCTCCTCCTCTCCAAGGTCGCCACTGTCATCGACCGGTTCGTTTGTTGCAAATGTATCGTACAGCTTCTTCGCCTTTGTTTGTATGATATTGGTGTCTAAGTTGATGTTTTTCTTTCCGCAATCAGCAATCCACAGGGCCAAAGCAGCTTCCATCCGCACTACTGCCTTATTGCGGGATGTTACGACCGTCTTCGCTGATTTATCAAAAGAAATTCTTGCTGTTTTCCTGATCTTTGCCTCGTCCTTTTTGATGTAGCGAACAGTAGATTCATTGAGGCCAAAATAGCGGCCGACATCCGTAAACCTTTTTCCTTCTTTCAACATATCTAAGAGTTTCACCTTATCTACTATGGTTAACATTTTCCTTTGCCGCTTAGGATGACTATCAGAAGCCTTAGAAGGTGAAGGACGTTTGGAAGGCATTGCAAAGGTTAAATTACGCGTGAAAACACAATCACAAGCAAAACGTATTAATAAGCACAACGTGAACGGCGCACACGTGAGTTAGACTGAACGAGTGAGGCAGGACATTGGAAAATGGAGGGAAAAGCAAACTGCAATGAAAAAGCCAATCAGATCCCATGATACAGAACATACAGAAAAACAATTCTGTGATTCATTTAATATTCACTAGGTCACGTAGGTGAGAGCCTTTGCGTTTTCCGGGATGTTACGACCCTCTTCGCTGATTTATCAAAAGAAATGCTCGCTGTTTTCCTGATCTTTGCCGCGTCTTTTTGATGTAGCGAACAGTAGATTCATTGAGGCCAAAATAGCGGCCAACATCCGTGAACGTTTTTCCTTCTTTCAACATATCTAAGAGTTTCATCTTATCTACTATGGTTAACATTTTCCTTTGCTGCTTAGGCTGACTACCAGAAGCCTTAGAAGGTGAAGGACGTTTGGGAGGCATTGCAAAAGTTAAAATACGTGTGAAATCACAATCACAAGCAAAGCAAATTAATAAGCACAACGTGAACGGCGCACACGTGAGTTAGACTGAACGAGTGAGGCGGGACATTGGATAATGGAGGGAAAAGCAAACTGCAATGAAAAGCCAATCAAACCCGATGATACAGAACATACAGAAAAACAATTCTATGATTCGTCGTCTCCCGACCTTTCAGCCAATAGCATTCCATGAACTATCTCACGTAGGTGAGAGCCTTTTCGTTTTCCGAAACGCTGATTGCGGTATCGTATTTTACATGGTGCAATACTGTTAGTTTTTATGTTTTTTATTATTTTTTACTGTTTTATTATTCTTAGGCTAGGAAATACTTGTTTTATTAATAAAATAATGAAAATTTTAATATTCACTAGGTCAGGTAGGTGAGAGCCTTTGAGTTTTCCGGGATGTTACGACCCTCTTCGCTGATTTATCAAAAGAAATGCTCGCTGTTTTCCTAATCTTTGCCTCGTCCTTTTTGATGTAGCGAACAGTAGATTCATTGAGGCCAAAATAGCGGCCAACATCCGTGAACGTTTTTCCTTCTTTCAACATATCTAAGAGTTTCACCTTATCTACTATGGTTAACATTTTCCTTTGCTGCTTAGGCTGACTACCAGAAGCCTTAGAAGGTGAAGGACGTTTTGGAGGCATTGCAAAAGTTAAATTACGCGTGAAAGCACAATCACAAGCAAAACGTATTAATAAGCACAACATGAACGGCGCACACGTGAGTTAGACTGAACGAGTGAGGCAGGACATTGGAAAATGGAGGGAAAAGCAAACTGCAATGAAAAGCCAATCAAACCCCATGATACAGAACATACAGAAAAACAATTCTGTGATTCGTTGTCTCCCGACCTTTCAGCCAATAGCATTCCATGAACTATCTCACGTAGGTGAGAGCCTTTTCGTTTTCCGAAACGCTGATAGCGGTATCGTATTTTACATGGTGCAATACTGTTAGTATTTATGTTTTTTATTATTTTTTACTGTTTTATTATTCTTAGGCTAGGAAATACTTGTTTTATTAATAAAATAATGAAAATTTTAATATTCACTAGGTCACGTAGGTGAGAGCCTTTGAGTTTTCCGGGATGTTACGACCCTCTTCGCTGATTTATCAAAAGAAATGCTCGCTGTTTTCCTGATCTTTGCCTCGTCCTTTTTGATGTAGCGAACAGTAGATTCATTGAGGCCAAAATAGCGGCCAACATCCGTGAACGTTTTTCCTTCTTTCAGCATATCTAAGAGTTTCACCTTATCTACTATGGTTAACATTTTCCTTTGCTGCTTAGGCTGACTACCAGAAGCCTTAGAATGTGAAGGACGTTTGGGAGGCATTGCAAAAGTTAAATTACGCGTGAAAACACAATCGCAAGCAAAATGTATTAATAAGCACAACGTGAACGGCGCACACGTGAGTTAGACTGAACGAGTGAGGCGGGACATTGGAAAATGGAGGGAAAAGCAAACTGCAATGAAAAAGCCAATCAAACCCCATGATACAGAACATACAGAAAAACAATTCTGTGATTCGTTGTCTCCCGACCTTTCAGCCAATAGCATTCCATGAACTATCTCACGTAGGTGAGAGCCTTTTCGTTTTCCGAAATGCTGATAGCGGTATCGTATTTTACATGGTGCAATACTGTTAGTATTTATGTTTTTTATTATTTTTTACTGTTTTATTATTCTTAGGCTAGGAAATACTTGTTTTATCAATAAAATAATGAAAATTTTAATATTCACTAGGTCACGTAGGTGAGAGCCTTTGAGTTTTCCGGGATGTTACGACCCTCTTCGCTGATTTATCAAAAGAAATGCTCGCTGTTTTCCTGATCTTTGCCTCGTCCTTTTTGATGTAGCGAACAGTAGATTCATTGAGGCCAAAATAGCGGCCAACATCCGTGAACGTTTTTCCTTCTTTCAGCATATCTAAGAGTTTCACCTTATCTACTATGGTTAACATTTTCCTTTGCTGCTTAGGCTAACTACCAGAAGCCTTAGAATGTGAAGGACGTTTGGGAGGCATTGCAAAAGTTAAATTACGCGTGAAAACACAATCGCAAGCAAAATGTATTAATAAGCACAACGAGAACGGCGCACACGTGAGTTAGACTGAACGAGTGAGGCGGGACATTGGAAAATGGAGGGAAAAGCAAACTGCAATGAAAAAGCCAATCAAACCCCATGATACAGAACATACAGAAAAACAATTCTGTGATTCGTCGTCTCCCAACCTTTCAGCCAATAGCATTCCATGAACTATCTCACGTAGGTGAGAGCCTTTTCGTTTTCCGAAAAGCTGTTAGCAGTATTGTATTTTACATGGTGCAATACTGTGAGTATTTATATATTTTATTATTTTTTACTGTTTTATTATTCTTAGGCTAGGAAATACTTGTTTTATCAATAAAATAATGAAAATTTTAATATGCACTAGGTCACGTAGGTGAGAGCCTTTGAGTTTTCCGGGATGTTACGACCCTCTTCGCTGATTTATCAAAAGAAATGCTCGCTGTTTTCCTGATCTTTGCCTCGTTCCTTTTGATGTAGCGAACAGTAGATTCATTGAGGCCAAAATAGCGGCCGACATCCGTGAATCTTTTTCCTTCTTTCAACATATCTATGAGTTTCACCTTATCTACTATGATTAGCATTTTCTTTTGCTGCTTAGGCTGACTTCCAGAAGCCTTAGAAGGTGAAGGACGTTATTGAGGCATTGCAAAAGTTAAATTACGCGTGAAAACACATTCACAAGCAAAACGTATTAATAAGCACAACGTGAACGGCGCACACGTGAGTTAGACTGAACGAGTGAGGCGGGACATTGGAAAATGGAGGGAAAAGCAAACTGCAATGAAAAGCCAATCAAACCCCATGATACAGAACATACAGAAAAACAATTCTATGCTTCGTTGTCTCCCGACCTTTCAGCCAATAGCATTCCATGAACTATCTCACGTAGGTGAGAGCCTTTTCGTTTTCCGAAAAGCTGTTAGCAGTATCGTATTTTACATGGTGCAGTACTTTGAGTATTTATATTTTTTATTATTTTTTACTGTTTTATTATTCTTAGGCTAGGAAATACTTGTTTTATCAATAAAATGATGAAAATTTTAATGTTCACTAGGTCACGTAGGTGAGAGCCTTTGAGTTTTCCGGGATGTTACGACCCTCTTCGCTGATTTATCAAAAGAAATGCTCACTGTTTTCCTGATCTTTGCCTCGTTCTTTTTTATGTAGCGAACAGTAGATTCATTGAGGCCAAAATAGCGGCCGACATCCGTGAATCTTTTTCCTTCTTTCAACATATCTAAGAGTTTCACCTTATCTACTATGGTTAACATTTTCCTTTGCTGCTTAGGCTGACTACCAGAAGCCTTAGAAGGTGAAGGACGTTTTGGAGGCATTGCAAAAGTTAAATTACGCGTGAAAGCACAATCACAAGCAAAACGTATTAATAAGCACAACGTGAACGGCGCACACGTGAGTTAGACTGAACGAGTGAGGCAGGACATTGGAAAATGGAGGGAAAAGCAAACTGCAATGAAAAGCCAATCAAACCCCATGATACAGAACATACAGAAAAACAATTCTGTGATTCGTTGTCTCCCGACCTTTCAGCCAATAGCATTCCATGAACTCTCTCACGTAGGTGAGAGCCTTTTCGTTTTCCGAAACGCTGATAGCGGTATCGTATTTTACATGGTGCAATACTGTTAGTATTTATGTTTTTTATTATTTTTTACTGTTTTATTATTCTTAGGCTAGGAAATACTTGTTTTATCAATAAAATAATGAAAATTTTAATATTCACTAGGTCACGTTGGTGAGAGCCTTTGAGTTTTCCGGGATGTTACGACCCTCTTCGCTGATTTATCAAAAGAAATGCTCGCTGTTTTCCTGATCTTTGCCTCGTCCTTTTTGATGTAGCGAACAGTAGATTCATTGAGGCCAAAATAGCGGCCAACATCCGTGAACGTTTTTCCTTCTTTCAGCATATCTAAGAGTTTCACCTTATCTACTATGGTTAACATTTTCCTTTGCTGCTTAGGCTGACTACCAGAAGCCTTAGAATGTGAAGGACGTTTGGGAGGCATTGCAAAAGTTAAATTACGCGTGAAAACACAATCGCAAGCAAAATGTATTAATAAGCACAACGTGAACGGCGCACACGTGAGTTAGACTGAACGAGTGAGGCGGGACATTGGAAAATGGAGGGAAAAGCAAACTGCAATGAAAAAGCCAATCAAACCCCATGATACAGAACATACAGAAAAACAATTCTATGATTCGTCGTCTCCCAACCTTTCAGCCAATAGCATTCCATGAACTATCTCACGTAGGTGAGAGCCTTTTCGTTTTCCGAAAAGCTGTTAGCAGTATTGTATTTTACATGGTGCAATACTGTGAGTATTTATATATTTTATTATTTTTTACTGTTTTATTATTCTTAGGCTAGGAAATACTTGTTTTATCAATAAAATAATGAAAATTTTAATATTCACTAGGTCACGTAGGTGAGAGCCTTTGAGTTTTCCGGGATGTTACGACCCTCTTCGCTGATTTATCAAAAGAAATGCTCGCTGTTTTCCTGATCTTTGCCTCGTTCTTTTTGATGTAGCGAACAGTAGATTCATTGAGGCCAAAATAGCGGCCGACATCCGTGAATCTTTTTCCTTCTTTCAACATATCTATGAGTTTCACCTTATCTACTATGATTAGCATTTTCTTTTGCTGCTTAGGCTGACTTCCAGAAGCCTTAGAAGGTGAAGGACGTTATTGAGGCATTGCAAAAGTTAAATTACGCGTGAAAACACATTCACAAGCAAAACGTATTAATAAGCACAACGTGAACGGCGCACACGTGAGTTAGACTGAACGAGTGAGGCGGGACATTGGAAAATGGAGGGAAAAGCAAACTGCAATGAAAAGCCAATCAAACCCCATGATACAGAACATACAGAAAAACAATTCTATGATTCGTTGTCTCCCGACCTTTCAGCCAATAGCATTCCATGAACTATCTCACGTAGGTGAGAGCCTTTTCGTTTTCCGAAAAGCTGTTAGCAGTATCGTATTTTACATGGTGCAGTACTTTGAGTATTTATATTTTTTATTATTTTTTACTGTTTTATTATTCTTAGGCTAGGAAATACTTGTTTTATCAATAAAATAATGAAAATTTTAATGTTCACTAGGTCACGTAGGTGAGAGCCTTTGAGTTTTCCGTGATGTTACGACCCTCTTCGCTGATTTATCAAAAGAAATGCTCGCTGTTTTCCTGATATTTGCCTCGTTCTTTTTTATGTAGCGAACAGTAGATTCATTGAGGCCAAAATAGCGGCCGACATCCGTGAATCTTTTTCCTTCTTTCAACATATCTAAGAGTTTCACCTTATCTACTATGGTTAACATTTTCCTTTGCTGCTTAGGCTGACTACCAGAAGCCTTAGAAGGTGAAGGACGTTTTGGAGGCATTGCAAAAGTTAAATTACGCGTGAAAGCACAATCACAAGCAAAACGTATTAATAAGCACAACGTGAATGGCGCACACGTGAGTTAGACTGAACGAGTGAGGCGGGACATTGGAAAATGGAGGGAAAAGCAAACTGCAATGAAAAGCCAATCAAACCCCATGATACAGAACATACAGAAAAACAATTCTGTGATTCGTTGTCTCCCGACCTTTCAGCCAATAGCATTCCATGAACTATCTCACGTAAGTGAGAGCCTTTTCGTTTTCCGAAACGCTGATAGCGGTATCGTATTTTACATGGTGCAATACTGTTAGTATTTATGTTTTTTATTATTTTTTACTGTTTTATTATTCTTAGGCTAGGAAATACTTGTTTTATCAATAAAATAATGAAAATTTTAATATTCACTAGGTCACGTAGGTGAGAGCCTTTGAGTTTTCCGGGATGTTACGACCCTCTTCGCTGATTTATCAAAAGAAATGCTCGCTGTTTTCCTGATCTTTGCCTCGTCCTTTTTGATGTAGTGAACAGTAGATTCATTGAGGCCAAAATAGCGGCCAACATCCGTGAACGTTTTTCCTTCTTTCAGCATATCTAAGAGTTTCACCTTATCTACTATGGTTAACATTTTCCTTTGCTGCTTAGGCTGACTACCAGAAGCCTTAGAATGTGAAGGACGTTTGGGAGGCATTGCAAAAGTTAAATTACGCGTGAAAACACAATCGCAAGCAAAATGTATTAATAAGCACAACGTGAACGGCGCACACGTGAGTTAGACTGAACGAGTGAGGCGGGACATTGGAAAATGGAGGGAAAAGCAAACTGCAATGAAAAAGCCAATCAAACCCCATGATACAGAACATACAGAAAAACAATTCTATGATTCGTCGTCTCCCAACCTTTCAGCCAATAGCATTCCATGAACTATCTCACGTAGGTGAGAGCCTTTTCGTTTTCCGAAAAGCTGTTAGCAGTATTGTATTTTACATGGTGCAATACTGTGAGTATTTATATTTTTTATTATTTTTTATATTCACTAGGTCACGTAGGTGAGAGCCTTTGAGTTTTCCGGGATGTTACGACCCTCTTCGCTGATTTATCAAAAGAAATGCTCGCTGTTTTCCTGATCTTTGCCTCGTTCTTTTTGATGTAGCGAACAGTAGATTCATTGAGGCCAAAATAGCGGCCGACATCCGTGAATCTTTTTCCTTCTTTCAACATATATATGAGTTTCACCTTATCTACTATGATTAGCATTTTTTTTTGCTGCTTAGGCTGACTTCCAGAAGCCTTAGAAGGTGAAGGACGTTATTGAGGCATTGCAAAAGTTAAATTACGCGTGAAAACACATTCACAAGCAAAACGTATTAATAAGCACAACGTGAACGGCGCACACGTGAGTTAGACTGAACGAGTGAGGCGGGACATTGGAAAATGGAGGGAAAAGCAAACTGCAATGAAAAGCCAATCAAACCCCATGATACAGAACATACAGAAAAACAATTCTATGATTCGTTGTCTCCCGACCTTTCAGCCAATAGCATTCCATGAACTATCTCACGTAGGTGAGAGCCTTTTCGTTTTCCGAAAAGCGGTTAGCAGTATCGTATTTTACATGGTGCAGTACTTTGAGTATTTATATTTTTTATTATTTTTTACTGTTTTATTATTCTTAGGCTAGGAAATACTTGTTTTATCAATAAAATAATGAAAATTTTAATGTTCACTAGGTCACGTAGGTGAGAGCCTTTGAGTTTTCCGTGATGTTACGACCCTCTTCGCTGATTTATCAAAAGAAATGCTCGCTGTTTTCCTGATCTTTGCCTCGTTCTTTTTTATGTAGCGAACAGTAGATTCATTGAGGCCAAAATAGCGGCCGACATCCGTGAATCTTTTTCCTTCTTTCAACATATCTAAGAGTTTCACCTTATCTACTATGATTAGCATTTTCTTTTGCTGCTTAGGCTGACTTCCAGAAGCCTTAGAAGGTGAAGGATGTTTGGGAGGCATTGCAAAAGTTAAATTACCCGTGAAAACACAATCACAAGCAAAACGTATTAATAAGCACAACATGAACGGCGCACACGTGAGTTAGACTGAACGAGTGAGGCGGGACATTGGAAAATGGAGGGAAAAGCAAACTGCAATGAAAAGCCAATCAAACCCCATGATACAGAACATACAGAAAAACAATTCTATGATTCGTTGTCTCCCGACCTTTCAGCCAATAGCATTCCATGAACTATCTCACGTAGGTGAGAGCCTTTTCGTTTTCCGAAAAGCTGTTAGCAGTATCGTATTTTACATGGTGTAATACTGTGAGTATTTATATTTTTTATTATTTTTTACTGTTTTATTATTCTTAGGCTAGGAAATACTTGTTTTATCAATAAAATAATGAAAATTTTAATATTCACTAGGTCACGTAGGTGAGAGCCTTTGCGTTTTCCGGGATGTTACGACCCTCTTCGCTGATTTATCAAATGAAATGCTCGCTGTTTTCCTGATCTTTGCCTCGTCCTTTTTGATGTAGCGAACAGTAGATTCATTGAGGCCAAAATAGCGGCCAACATCCGTGAACGTTTTTCCTTCTTTCAACATATCTAAGAGTTTCACCTTATCTACTATGGTTAACATTTTCATTTGCTGCTTAGGCTGACTACCAGAAGCCTTAGAAGGTGAAGGACGTTTTGGAGGCATTGCAAAAGTTAAATTACGCGTGAAAACACAATCACAAGCAAAACATATTAATAAGCACAACGTGAACGGCGCACACGTGAGTTAGACTGAACGAGTGAGGCGGGACATTGGAAAATGGAGGGAAAAGCAAACTGCAATGAAAAAGCCAATCAAACCCCATGATACAGAACATACAGAAAAACAATTCTATGATTCGTCGTCTCCCGACCTTTCAGCCAATAGCATTCCATGAACTATCTCACGTAGGTGAGAGCCTTTTCGTTTTCCGAAAAGCTGTTAGCAGGATCGTATTTTACATGGTGCAATACTGTGAGTATTTATGTTTTTTATTATTTTTTACTGTTTTATTATTCTTAGGCTAGGAAATACTTGTTTTATCAATAAAATAATGAAAATTTTAATATTCACTAGGTCACGTAGGTGAGAGCCTTTGAGTTTTCCGGGATGTTACGACCCTTTTCGCTGATTTATCAAAAGAAATGCTCGCTGTTTTCCTGATCTTTGCCTCGTTCTTTTTGATGTAGCGAACAGTAGATTCATTGAGGCCAAAATAGCGGCCGACATCCATGAACCTTTTTCCTTCTTTCAACATATCTATGAGTTTCACCCTATCTACTATGATTAGCATTTTCTTTTGCTGCTTAGGCTGACTTCCAGAAGCCTTAGAAGGTGAAGGACGATTGGGAGGCATTGCAAAAGTTAAATTACGCGTGAAAGCACAATCACAAGCATAACGTATTAAGAAGCACAACGTGAACGGCGCACACGTGAGTTAGACTGAACGAGTGAGGCGGGACATTGGAAAATGGAGGGAAAAGCAAACTGCAATGAAAATGCCAATCAAACCCCATGATACAGAACATACAGAAAAACAATTCTGTGATTCGTCGTCTCCCGACCTTTCAGCCAATAGCATTCCATGAACTATCTCACGTAGGTGAGAGGCTTTTCGTTTTCCGAAAAGCTGATAGTGGTATCGTATTTTACATGCTGCAATACTGTGAGTATTTATGTTTTTTATTATTTTTTACTGTTTTATTATTCTTAGGCTAGGAAATACTTGTTTTATCAATAAAATAATGAAAATTTTAATATTCATTAGGTCACGTAGGTGAGAGCCTTCGCGTTTTCCGAAACGTGATACCAGTATCGTATTTTACATTGTGCAATACTGTAAGTACTGTATTTATTTTTTACTATTTTTTACTGTTTTATTATTCTTAGGCTAGGAAATACTTGTTTTATCAATAAAATAATGAAAATTTTAATATTCACTAGGTTACGTAGGTGAGAGCCTTTGCTTTTTCCGAAACGCTGATACCGGTATCGTATTTTACGTTGTGCAATACTGTTAGTATTTATATTTTTTTACTATTTTTTACTGTTTTATTATTCTTAGGCTAAGAACTACGTTTTTTTTTATCAATAAAATCATGAAACTACTGGAAATTTTAATATACAGTATATGCTAGCTCACTTAGGTGCTACCCCAATTCATAGTACGCTATCGGACACTATTTGACATGATGCAATACCTTGTACTCTGAGTTATATATCTAAATTTATGTTTTTTACTATTTTTTACTGTTTTATTATTCGTAGGCTGGGAAATAAATTTTTTGATCAATTAAATAATGAATTTTTTTTTTTCAATAAAAAAATGCAAATACTGAAAATATTTATTTTTTCAATATTTTAATATTTTTGCGTATACCCAAAAAATAAAATAATAATTTGCCAAAAAAAAAACCGTGGTACAGTGAAAACGCGAACCAAGAAACGCAATCCAGCGAGGGATCACTATATATATATATATATATATATATATATATATATATATATATATATAATATATATATATATATATATATATATATATATATATATATATATATACAGTAAGTCCTCATATAAAGTCATTTCGAGTTTACGACAAAGGCTGCTAAAAAAAAAAAAAAAAAAAAAAAAAAAAAAAAAAAAAAATCAGCCATTTATTTTTCATTTTTATATATTCATAGATTTGCTTTTCTCTAGTTTCCCTTACCCTTCCTTCCTTGTGGTCCTTTAGGGGTTAAAAGCTGGACCAGTTGAAGTAGCCAACGGTCAGTTCACAGATGATAATAATAATAAGAATAATAGTAATAATAATAATAATAATAATAATGATAATAATTATAATAATAATAATAATAAACCTTTATTTCCATTATACAATGGGTATTCTGTCAGCCGGGACAAGCCCCAATCCCCCCCCGCTGTGGTGCCCAGCCACAGTAGTAACCTGCCAGTAAACAGCTTAAACTCTCGGTCTTGGACGGGAACCGATCTCTTGACCTCGTGAATGGGAAGCCAGCACGTTACCACTGTACTAGAGATGTGCACATGTTTAAATGAATATTTCTTATTTGTATATACCAATGAGAACTTGGAATATATTTCAGAAGTAGAATACATATACACAGCCCGTCTTGATGATATACTTAGTACAATTAATATTACGAGGGAGGATGCAATAAAAGAAATAGATAAATTAAAGACTCATAAATCTCCGGGACCTTATGAAATTTATGCTAGAGTATTAAAGAACTGCAAGCAGAGCTTAGTTGTCCACTAACTGCTCTATTCTATAATTTAATAAAATTAGGATTGGTACCAACTACATAAAAAATAAATAAATAAAGCCATTAACTTGATAAAACATGAGATACAAGTGTAGTAATTTTTATGTTTATAAGTATGTTTTATATTGTGTAGTTTTGTTTTCTATAGATTATGTATTGATTGTTCTTTTGCCTTCCGGACTCACCTGCCTGCCCCTGTCTCGTCAGCAGCTGACATAGCAAGCTTTCTCCTGATAAGCAAGTCTCTCCCTCCCTATTTATGCGCACCACATGAGTACAATATACTTTATAGGTACTATTTACAGTTTTGTACTATACAGTAACACAGTACAGGTATTGTAGTGTAATATAATACAGATATTTTTATGTATTAACATATTTTATTATACTGTACTGTACAAGTATACTGTACAATACCTGTATACAGTGATCCCCCGCTGGATCGCGTTTCTTGGTTCGCGTTTTCACTGTACCACGTTTTTTTTTTTGGCAAATTATTATTTTATTTTTTGGGTATATGCAAAAATATTAAAATATTAAAAAAATAAAAATTCTTAGTATTTTCATTTTTTTATTGAAAAAAACATATTTCATTATCTAATTGATAAAAAAAATTTATTTCCCAGCCTACGAATAATAAAACAGTAAAAAATAGTAAAAAACATAAATTTAGATATACGTACGTACAGTATAACTCACAGTATTACATCATGCGAAATAGTGTCCGATAGTGTACAATGTATTGGGGTCGCAGCTACGTGAGCTAGCATATATATTTATATTTCCAGTAGTTTCATGATTTTATTTATAAAAAAACGTATTTCTTAGCCTAAGAATAATAAAACAGTAAAAAATAGTAAAAAACATAAATACTAACAGTATTGCAACATGTAAAATACGATACCGCTATCAGCGTTTCGGACAAAGGCTCGTTCAGTCTAACTCACGTGTGCGCCGTTCACGTTGTGCTTATTAAACGTTTTGCTTGTGTCCGATAGCGTACAATGTATTGGAGTCGCAGCTACGTGAGCTAGCATATATATATATATATATATATATATTTCCAGTAGTTTCATAATTTTATTGATAAAAAAACGTATTTCTTAGCCTAAGAATAATAAAACAGTAAAAAACATAAATACTAACAGTATTGCAACATGTAAAATACGATACCGCTATCAGCGTTTCGGAAAAGGCTCGTTCAGTCTAACTCATGTGTGCGCCGTTCACGTTGTGCTTATTAATATGTTTTGCTTGTGATTTTTTTACTCGCATATTTTAACCTTTGCAATGCCTCCCAAGCATCCTTCATCTTCTAAGGCTTCTTGTAGTGAGTCAAGCGGCAAAGGAAAATGTTAACCATAACAGATAAGGTAAGTTTACCTATCACATACATATAAATTTACGTTGCATGCTGTTATTTATAAAGTAAAGGGTGGTTTTTTAACAGTGCAGGGAGGGTTTATACAGTAAATATAAAAATAATTTTAAAATACCTATGTACATGAGTATGTCATATAAATTTACGCTTGCATGCTGTTATATATAAAGTAAAGGGTGGTTTGTTAACAGTACAGGGAGGGTTTATACAATTTATACGGTGTAAACGTAAAAATAAATTAAAATATCTATGTACATATAGGCTGATCCTACTCCGCGATTTTCCTGTCTCGCGCTGTGTCCCGGAACCGAACCCTCGCGATAATGGGGGGATCTCTGTATTATGTTAATTTTAAAGTTTAGGAATAGTATTAAGGTTAGTATAGTAATTAATTTTTTAAGAACCATTAAGGAATATAGAGTTCCTCCTATGTAATAATAATAAAAAAAAAAAAAAATATATATATATATATATATATATATATATATATATATATATATATATATATATATATATATATATATATATATATATATATATATATATATATATATATATATATATATATATATATATATATATATGAATCATTTTTTTACCCCGACCGGGACTCGAACCTAGGACTTATGAATACTAAATCAAGGCGCTACCACTACACCACAGAAGGTTAAAAGGAATCCAACCTTAAAGCTTATATCTGCTATACATAGGAATGAACGCATTCTAACTGAATGCCACTATGTTCATATTACAGATTCCCCAACCTCACTCGTGGCTTCATTTTAGCATTTAATTCAATTCCCAATCTCATTCGGGCATTACAATAACCAAATAAGCACATTACATATGTGAAAACATGAATCATTTTTTACCCCGACCGGGACTCGAACCTAGGACTTATGAATACTAAGTCAAGGGGCTACCACTACACCACAGAAGGTTAAAAGGAATCCAACCTTATAGCTTATATCTGCTATACATAGGAATGAACGCATTCTAACTGAATGCCATTATGTTCATATTACAGATTCCCCAACCTCACTCGTGGCTTCATTTTAGCATTTAATTCAATTCCCAATCTCATTCGGGCATTACAATAACCAAATAAGCACATTACATATGTGAAAACATGAATCATTTTTTACCCCGACCGGGACTCGAACCTAGGACTTATGAATACTAAGTCAAGGCGCTACCACTACACCACAGAAGGTTAAAAGGAATCCAACCTTATAGCTTATATCTGCTATACATAGGAATGAATGCCACTATGTTCATATTACAGATTCCCCAACCTCACTCGTGGCTTCATTTTAGCATTTAATTCAATTCCCAATCTCATTCGGGCATTACAATAACCAAATAAGCACATTACATATGTGAAAACATAAATCATTTTTTACCCCGACCGGGACTCGAACCTAGGACTTATGAATATTAAGTCAAGGCGCTACCACTACACCACAGAAGGTTAAAAGGAATCCAACCTTATAGCTTATATCTGCTAGACATAGGAATGAACGCATTCTAACTGAATGCCACTATGTTCATATTACAGATTCCCCAACCTCACTCGTGGCTTCATTTTAGCATTTAATTCAATTCCCAATCTCATACGGGCATTACAATAACCAAATAAGCACATTACATATGTGAAAACATGAATCATTTTTTACCCCGACCGGGACTCGAACCTAGGACTTATGAATACTAAGTCAAGGCGCTACCACTACACCACAGAAGGTTAAAAGGAATCCAACCTTATAGCTTATATCTGCTATACATATGAATGAACGCATTCTAACTGAATGCCACTATGTTCATATTACAGATTCCCCAACCTCACTCGTGGCTTCATTTTAGCATTTAATTCAATTCCCAATCTCATTCGGGCATTACAATAATCAAATAAGCACATTACATATGTGAAAACATGAATCACTTTTTACCCCGACCGGGACTCGAACCTAGAACTTATGAATACTAAGTCAAGGCGCTACCACTACACCACAGAAGGTTAAAAGGAATCCAACCTTATAGCTTATATCTGCTATACATAGGAATGAACGCATTCTAACTGAATGCCACTATGTTCATATTACAGGTTCGAGTCCCGGTCGGGGTAAAAAATGATTCATGTTTTCACATATGTAATGTGCTTATTTGGTTATTGTAATGCCCGAATGAGATTGGGAATTGAATTAAATGCTAAAATGAAGCCACGAGTGAGGTTGGGGAATCTGTAATATGAACATAGTGGCATTCAGTTAGAATGCGTTCATTCCTATGTATAGCAGATATAAGCTATAAGGTTGGAGTCCTTTTAACCTTCTGTGGTGTAGTGGTAGCGCCTTGACTTAGTATTCATAAGTCCTAGGTTCGAGTCCCGGTCGGGGTAAAAAATGATTCATGTTTTCACATATGTAATGTGCTTATTTGGTTATTGTAATGCCCGAATGAGATTGGGAATTGAATTTAATGCTAAAATGAAGCCACGAGTGAGGTTGGGGAATCTGTAATATGAACATAGTGGCATTCAGTTAGAATGCGTTCATTCCTATGTATAGCAGATATAAGCTATAAGGTTGGATTCCTTTTAACCTTCTGTGGTGTAGTGGTAGCGCCTTGACTTAGTATTCATAAGTCCTAGGTTCGAGTCCCGGTCGGGGTAAAAAATGATTCATGTTTTCACATATGTAATGTGCTTATTTGGTTATTGTAATGCCCGAATGAGATTGGGAATTGAATTAAATGCTAAAATGAAGCCACGAGTGAGGTTGGGGAATCTGTAATATGAACATAGTAGCATTCAGTTAGAATGCGTTCATTCCTATGTATATCAGATATAAGCTATAAGGTTGGATTCCTTTTAACCTTCTGTGGTGTAGTGGTAGCGCCTTGACTTAGTAATGATAAGTCCTAGGTTCGAGTCCCGGTCGGGGTAAAAAATGATTCATGTTTTCACATATGTAATGTGCTTATTTGGTTATTGTAATGCCCGAATGAGATTGGGAATTGAATTAAATGCTAAAATGAAGCCACGAGTGAGGTTGGGGAATCTGTAATATGAACATAGTGGCATTCAGTTAAAATGCGTTCATTCCTATGTATAGCAGATATAAGCTATAAGGTTGGATTCCTTTTAACCTTCTGTGGTTTAGTGGTAGCGCCTTGACTTAGTATTCATAAGTCCTAGGTTCGAGTCCCGGTCGGGGTAAAAAAATGATTCATGTTTTCACATATGTAATGTGCTTATTTGGTTTTATATATATATATATATATATATATATATATATATATATATATATATATATATATATTTATATATATATATATATATATATATATATATATATATATATATATATATATATATATATATATATATATATATATATATATATATATATATATATATATATATATATATATATAGTATGCACTGTATATATATATATATATATATATATATATATATATATATATATATATATATATATATATATATATATATATATATATATATATATATATATATATATATATATATATATATATATATATATATATATATATATACAGTGTTCCCCCGGTTATTCGCGTTTCTTGGTTCGCGTTCTCACTGTATCGCGGTTTTTTTTGGATAAATTATTATTTTATTTTATGGGTATATGCAGAAATATTAAAATATTAAAAAAACAAAATTTCTCGGTATTTTCATATGTTTATTGAAATAAATATATTTCATTATCTAATTGATAAAAAAAATTTATTTCCCAGCCTACGAATAATAATACAGTAAAAAATAGTAAAAAACATAAATTTAGATAGATAGATAGATACGTTTATTGACCACCTCTTTTGAAAAGTATAATCTTTACAAAAGGAATATTTGGTCCAAATTACAGTGAATAAATACAATAGATTTTGTACAATCATCAAATAAGTAAATGAATTTTAAATTAATATACATTGTACTAATAACTGAATGATATACGTACGTACAGTATAACTCACAGTATTGCATCATGTGAAATAGTGTTCGATAGCGTACAATGTATTGGGGTCGCAGCTACGTGAGCTAGCATATATATTTATATTTCCAGTAGTTTCATAATTTTATTGATAAAAAAAAACATATTTCTTAGCCTAAGAATAATAAAACAGAAAAATATAGTAAACAGTATTGCACCACGTAAGATACGATACCGGTATCAGTGTTTCGGAAAACGCAAAGGCTCTCACCTACGTGACCTAGTGAATATTAAAATTTTCATTATTGTATTGATAAAACAATTATTTCCTAGCTTAAGAATAATAAAACAGTAAAAAAAACGTAAATTTAGATATACGTACGTACAGTGTAACTCACAGTATTGCATCATGCGATATATGTAGTGTCTGATAGCTACGTGAGCTAGCATATACATAAATTTAGATATACGTACGTACGTGCAGTATAACTCACAGGATTGCATCATGCGAAATAGTGTTTGATAGCTACGTGAGCTAGCATATATATTTATATTTCCAGTAAGTTCATGATTTTATTGATAAAAAAACGTATTTCTTAGCCTAAGAATAATAAAACAATAAAAAATAGTAAACAGTATTGCACCACGTAAAATACGATACCGGTATCAGTGTTTCGGAAAACGCAAAGGCTCTCACCTACGTGACCTAGTGAATACTAAAGTTTTCATTATTTTATTGATAAAACAAGTATTTCCTAGCCTAAGAATAATAAAAGAGTAAAAAATAGTAAAAAACATAAATTTAGATATACGTACGTACAGTATAACTCACAGTATTGCATCATGCGATATATGTAGTGTCCGATAATTACGTTAGCTAGCAAATATATTTATATTTCCAGTAGCTCTCACCTACGTGAGATAGTTCATGTTTTTTTAACAGTGCAGGGAGGGTTTATACAGTACGTAAACTTAAAAATAATTGTAAATGAGTATGTCATGTAATAACCACTTCATTCACCGTAATTTTATCTATCACTTTCATATAAATTTACGTTGCATGCTGTTATTTATGAAGTAAATGGTGGTTTGTTAATAGTACAGGGAGGGTTTATACAGTGTAAACGCAAAAATATATTAAAATATCTATGTACATATAGGCTGATCCTACTCCGCGGATTTCCTGGTTCGCGCCGGGTCCCGGAACCGAACTACCGCGGTATGGGGGGGAACACTATATATATATATTATATATATATATATATATATATATATATATATATATATATATATATATATATATATATATATATATATATATATATATATATATATATATATATATATATATATATACAGTGTTGCCTCCCTTATGACACCAGGACAGGCCAAAAATTATAAAATAAAACGGCCTTTATCAGGCTGTAAAGAGAAACAGAGCTGGAGAGTGTGATGACCTGTCAGATGTAAAGGGATTATAAAAGATGTGTAATGAATATCCAGCTCTCTGCTGGGTTTACTATACCTCTGCATTACCTTCATGATGTCTATTCTAAAACTTCTCCTTAGTTCTTATTATTATTATTATTATTGGCAACAATAATTTTCCTTTGATGATGATTGGGGAGATTATTATTATTATCATTATTATTATTATTATTATTATTATCATCATCATCATTATTACTACGGATTCATAATTAAACCACTATTTTTACTATAACTAATGTAGTTTTGGTTGAATGAACAAGAGTTACTTAAAGATTCTCTCTCTCTCTCTCTCTCTCTCTCTCTCTCTCTCTCTCTCTCTCTCTCTCTCTCTCTCTCTCTCTCTCTCTCTCTCTCTCTCTCTCTCTCTCTCTCTCTCTCTCTCTCTCTCTCTCTCTCTCTCTCTCTCTCTCTCTCTCTCTCTCTCTCTCTCTCTCTCTCTCTCTCTCTCTCTCTCTCTCTCTCTCTCTCTCTAACATTCTATTCTACCTAACCCCCCACACTCTCTTTGTCCCAGCCAACTAGGGAGGGGCTCTTTACACAGTTATTAAAAGTAAATAAACCAACAGATGTACAAACAGTGATGAGCCCTTAATAATAATAATAATGATGATGATGATAATAATCTCCACAATCATCATCAAACGAAATTATTGTTGCCAATAATAATAATAATAATAATAATAATAATAATAATAATAATAATAATAATAATAATAAGATCTAAGCAGAATTATTGGAATAGACATCATGAAAGTAATGCAGAGGTATATTAAAACCCAGCAGAGAGCTAGATATTCATTACACATCTTTTATAATCCCTTCACATCTGACAGGTCATTACACTCTCCATCTCTGTTTCTCTTTACAACCTGATAAAGTCTGCTTTATTTTATCATTTTTTGGCCCATCCTGGTGTCACAATAATCTTAAAAAAAAAAAAAAAAAAAGATAGTGAGAACGCGAATCAAGAAACGCGAATAACCGGGGTAACACTGTATATATATATATATATATATATATATATATATATATATATATATATATATATATATATATATATATATATATATATATATATATATATATATATATATATATATATATATATATATATATATATATATATATACACCTAGTTCGCTTTTTACGCGTGTTTATAATCCACGAAATGAAAAAAATTCGAAAAAAATAATTTAATTTTTAGTAAATAATCAACCGCCTTGGAGGCACTTATCCGCCATGTTGCCATGTGCTTCATTGTCTCTTTACCCAGCATACTGCATGGATATATCGCTTGTTCTAACTGTGTATGTATTAAGGATTGTATATCGTCAGGAAAAAAGTGTTCGAGAGCGCATCAGCTGATATGAAGACGGCAAAACAATTGCAGATAGAGGCTCATTCTCCCGCATCCTCCTCCTCTTTTACCACTTTATGCAATCGGATATTATGAAGAGAATGGAATAAAAGCATTTAGAACAAACAGCAAACAAACTTGCAATATAATATCTTCAGGAATATAGCGTGCGAGAGTGCATCAGCTGATACGGAGGCGGCAAAACGTTTGCAGATAGAGGTTCGTTCTCCCGCATCCTCTTCCTTTTCTATCGCTTAGTGCAATCAGATTTTATGGAGAGAATGGAATAAATGCTAATTACAGTACGTGGATGAGCATTAAGAACAAACAGCAAACAAACTTGTCATATAATATCGTCAGGGAAATAGCGTGCAAGAGTGCATCAGCTGATATGGAGGCGGCAAAACGTTTGCAAATAGAGATTCATGCTCCCGCATCCTCCTCCTCCTCTACCGCTTAATGCGATCGGATATTATGGAGAGAATGGAAAAAAGCATTAAGAACAAACAGCAAACATACTTGCGATATAATATCGTCAGGGAAATAGCGTGTAAGAGTGCATCAGCTGATACAGAGGCGGAAAAACGTTTGCAGACAGAGATTCTTCCTCCTGCATCATCCTCCTCTTCTACTGCTTAATGCTATTGGATATTATGGAGAGAATGGAAAAAAAGCATTAAGAACAAACAGCAAACAAATTTGCCATATAATATCGTCAGGGAAAAAGCGTGCTAGAGTAAAAATGTTTTCAGATAGAGGTTTGATCTCCCGCATCCTCGTCCTCACCGTCACCATACACGTCCCAGTGTATGCCTCTTACCCACCACATAATAGAGTGCATTAATATGTTTACTGTACAGTAAATCTGTATATGTTTTATACTGTACACTATTTGCATGTTAATATAAATAACTACAGGTCTTTATGCTTTGTTATGTACTTATAAAATATGTTTCACCTTTCATATATCTTTGGTATAGTTTGTCTATATACGGTTGTGAAACGTATCTTTGCCCATTCTCATTGTTTCTTATGGAAAATGACTCGTTACATTACGCGATTTTTAAATTACCCGTCACTTCTGAGAACCTATCTTTGCGTTGTTCTAAGAACTAGGTATATATATATATATATATATATATATATATATATATATATATATATATATATATATATATATATATATATATATATATATATATATATATATATATATATATATATATACATATATATATATATATATATATATATATATATATATATGTGTGTGTGTTCCCCCCCTTATCGTGGTAGTTCGGTTCCGGGACCCGGCGCGAACCAGGAAAACCGCGGAGTAGGATCAGCCTATATGTACATAGATATTTTAATTTATTTTTGCGTTTACACTGTATAAACCCTCCCTGTACTGTTAACAAGCCACCCTTTACTTCATAAATAACAGCATGCAACGTAAATTTATAAGAAAGTGATAGATAAAATTACGGTGAAGGAAGTGATAATTACATGACATACTCATGTACATAGGTATTTTACAATTATTTTTACGTTTACGTACTGTATAAACCCTCCCTGCACTGTTAAAAAAACACCCTTTACATTATAAATAACAGCAAGCAACGTAAATTTACATGAAAGTGGTAGATAAAATTATGGTGAATGAAGTGGTAATTACATGACATACTCATGTACATAGGTATTTTACAATTATTTTTACGTTTACACTGTATAAACACTCCCTGCACTGTTAAAAAAACACCCTTTACATTATAAATAACAGCAAGCAACGTAAATTTACATGAAAGTGGTAGATAAAATTACGGTGAATGAAATGGTAATTACATGACATACTCATGTGCATAGGTATTTTACAATTATTTTTACGTGTACGTACTGTATAAACCCTCCCTGCACTGTTAAAAAAAACACCCTTTACATTATAAATAACAGCAAGCAACATAAATTTACATGAAAGTGGTAGATAAAATTACGGTGAATGAAGTGGTAATTACATGACATACTCATGTACATAGGTATTTTACAATTATTTTTACATTTACACTGTATAAACCCTCCCTGTACTGTTAACAAACCACCTTTTGCTTCATAAATAACAGCATGCAACGTAAATTTATATGAAAGTGATAGATAAAATTACAGTGAATGAAGTGGTAATTACATGACATACTCATGTACATAGGTATTTTACAATTATTTTTACGTTTACGTATTGTATAAACCCTCCCTGCGCTGTTAAAAAAACACCCTTTACATTATAAATAACGGCAAGCAACGTAAATTTACATGAAAGTGATAGATAAAATTACGGTGAATGAAGTGGTAATTACATGACATACTCATGTACATAGGTATTTTACAATTATTTTTATGTTTACGTACTGTATAAACCCTCCCTGCACTGTTAAAAAAAACACCCTTTACATTATAAATAGCAAGCAACGTAAATTTACATGAAAGTGGTAGATAAAATTATGGTGAATGAAGTGGTAATTACATGACATACTCATGTACATAGGTATTTTACAATTATTTTTACGTTTACACTGTATAAACCCTCCCTGTACTGTTAAAAAACCACCCTTTACTTCATAAATAACATCATGCAACGTGAATTTATATGAAAGTGATAGATAAAATTACGGTGAATGAAGTGGTAATTACATAACATACTCATGTACATAGGTATTTTACAATTATTTTTACGTTTACATACTGTATAAACCCTCCCTGCACTGTTAAAAAACTCCCTTTACATTATAAATAACAGCAAGCAACATAAATTTACATTTTCAATAAAAAAAATGAAAATACTGAAAATGTTTATATTTTTAATATTTTAATATTTTTGCATATACCCATAAAATAAAATAATAATTTATAAAAAAAAATCTGCGATACAGTGAGAACGCGAACCAAGAAACGCGATACAGGGGGGGAACACTGTCTATATATATATATATATATATATATATATATATATATATATATATATATATATATATATATATATATATATATATATATATATATATATATATATATATATATATATATATACCCAGTTCTTGGATTAGCGAGAGGATAAGTGCTCAGAAGTGGCGCGTAATGTAAAAATCGCGTAATGTAACGAGTCATTTTCCATAAGAAACAATGATAATGGGCATAGATACTTTTCACAACCGTACATAGACACACTGTGCCAAAGATATAAGTAAAACATATTTTACAAGTACATAACAAAGCAGAAAGACCTATAGCTATTTTTATTGAAAAACAAATACTGTAGTTAAGAGTACGAAAGATATTCAGATTTACTGTAAAGCAACCAAATTAGCATACTCTATTATGCGGTGGGCAACAGGCATACACTGGGACATGCATGGTGGCGGTGATCACGTAACTTAAGCGATAGAAGAGGAGGAAGATGCGGGAGAACGAACCTCTATCTGCAAACGTTTTGCTGCCTCTGTAGCAGCTGATGCGCTCTCGCACGCTTTTTCCCTGACGATATTATATGGCAAGTTTGTTTGCTATTTGTTCTTAATGCTCATCCACGTACATAGCATTTTCTCCATTCTCGCCATAATATCCGATCGAGAATATGAAGACTTAAACGAAGTTAAACTAACACTAGCTTTTGCACTTTTCTTTATTTTTTCCGCATTTTCACGGATAGTGCGCAACGTACATTCACTGTGCTGCATCGACAGTTTTATAGCTGCCGTATTCTCACCACGCTCATAACGGGCCAACACTTGAAGTTTTACTTCAAGATTTATTGCCTTTCTTGCTCTTTTGGGAGTAGAAGCACTTCCACAGTCTTTTCCTGGGCATTTACTGGCCATGATAGTACAGTATATAATCTGTAAAATAAAAAGCACTGGAAATACAAACCTTAACATAAACACAGTTAGAACAAGCAATATATCCACGCAGTATGCTGGGTAAAGAGACACTGAAGCACATGGCAGCATGGCGGAATGTGCCTCCGAGGCTGTTGCTTATTTACTAAAATGAACATTTTTTTTTTTAGAATTTTTTGTGCGGGCATTTTTCGTGTATTTCCCATTTTATTTCTATTTATTTTTGGGGGCGTTATTCCAATTTCGCGTATTTTGAAAATGCTTAAAAAGTGAGCTGAGTGCACAGTATATATATATATATATATATATATATATATATATATATATATATATATATATATATATATATATATATATATATATATATATATATATATATATATATATATATATATATATATATATATATATATATGTGTGTGTGTGTTTGTGTGATTGCAAGGGGGTTGGCATAAACTGGTGTGTTAGTGGTATACCAGCTGTAATTGTTGGGTCCCAAATATGATGACCCATGCCCCTCTTGCACTTTGTGTGACCCAAGCATTTTGGTGGTGGGGAATGATGTCAGCCCTTCATCCCCATGATTCTGAGAAGTGGGGGAGGAAGGGAGTAGTTGATTGTGGTGAATGGGTGTGTGTTTTGACTTGTCACCCCTTATATAGTGTGTTTGCGTCCGTGAATGCATGTGCGAATGCATATGTGCGTGCAAGCATGCCTGTAATTTTATTCTGAAGTACTGAAAAAGAGACAAAAGAAATATAACTGTCCTTTTTAAGTGAATTGGTGTTGAAATAAAGATTTTATTTCCTGTTATAGCTGAGTTGCGCAAGGCCCATAGTATAGGGTCCATGCTTGCTAGTTTGACAAACCGAACATTCCCCGAACCTCCACCTCCTCCTCCGCGTCGAGACGACCAAGAAGGCAGATGTAAGTGCATTTTTTCAATATAATTTTATTTTAGCTTTAAATTACAGTAATATTTCTTTGTAGATTATTGCAAATGCATTATTAGTACACTAATATTAGTACAGCATCTAAATAGAACATGATAACAAAGTTACCAATGCTTATCATCTTCCTTAATATAGAAGATTGATAGAAGTTAGATTTTTAAGAAAGGCAGTAAAGATAAGATATCTTAGCCTTGAAATTTCGAATTAATTATTTTGAGATAATCTTTTGAATGTTTTTGCAAGTATTCTGTGTGTGGAAGTGCTCATTTTTTTTTTCAATCCAGCTCATACAAAATGCTTGTCACCAGATTCTAGGAGGTGGAATAGAGGACGTAATGCAGACGGTGACACCTTTGACTATGGTAAAGGTAAGATTGTTTTTAACAGAATCCATATTTTATTCTTAAGACTTAGCAGATATGCAGTATCATATATCTCAATAAATAACTGAATTCTTAAGACATGTTCTTAAGATAATGATATTTATATTATTTGAGAGTATGAGACAAAGGCTACGTTGTATATGAAAACGTTTTCATTAAGCTGCTAAATATCCCTTTGCAAAAGACATTCTTATAGTACAGAAGCCTTGTATTTTATAAATCACTCAAGCCTAGTATTATATCTGCATATAGACTTTTCCCCCATTTTAAAATTTTTAAGATTCAAAGTAGCCTTTGTCACATAATTCTTTCTTTCAAATGATATGCAAATGCAGAGGCAACAACTTGCAAAAGCATTTTCCAAAGAGCATTTAAGGGATAATGGGCTGAGAGAAGTTCAGTGGCAAAGCTGATGACCATGGAGGGGCTTCATTAGAAACCCCAGTCCTGCATAAACGTGTGAATGGAAGTAGCGAAAGAACAAGATTATATTTATTCTCAAGAATGTATCATATTTTCCAAATAGAGAAGTGTTACTGTTCAGCTTACTCCAATTTTATAAGTTCAGAGATTAAGTGAGAATGTATAAATGCATTGTGATGAATGAGATAGTGTTAAAGACTTATGTTATGTTCATGAAATCTTCATATATAGTTCAAGGAGCAGATGAAAAAATATACCAGTTAGGGTACTTATTACCAGTATATTCCCTTTTTTACAATTTTTTAATATTTGCTGTTTCCCAAAATGTTAAATTTGTTTTGTTTTATTAATAGAATGAAAACACTAATTATTGCATTCATACTGATTAGCTTATACTGCTCCCATGGCAAGTCTTCAGGTTCCTCTGCTTTACCCTTGCTGCCTTAGAGAGACTTCATTTAGTTTAATCACTTTGGTCCTGTATATTCTGCCTCCGCATGCTTTACACATTTCTGGATGTGAAGGTCCTTCTCAGTCATAACTTACTCTGTCCAAACCATTCATCTCTTTTAGGCTACTTTTGTTTCATGTACAGTAATCCCTCGCTTATCGCGAGTGTTGTATTCCGTGACCACTCGTGATAGGTGAAAATCCGCGAAGTAGAAGCACCATATTTATTACAGGTATTTTACATTTATTTTTACCTACATAATCCTCCCTGCACTGTTAGCAACTCACCCTTTACTTTATTAATAACAGCGCTCAAGCGTAATTTTATACGAGTGTGACAGGTAAGTTTGCCATAACAGCGTGCAAGCGTAAAGCTATATGAACGTGATAGGCCTACCGTGAATGACGTGATGATGTTTGCATACTGCACAGCCAATGACAGTTTTACGGCTGCTTTTTGCGAGAGAAGAACATGGTAATGGGGAGTTGCTGTCGCTGTTTATCCTTTTGTGCGAATATGGTCTTGCAAGGAGTTATGCCATCGTCGATAATATTGCAGAATTGCACCGAATGAACCATATCAGTAGATTCCTTGATGCCGAAATGGCATCCGACAGCCGAGAAACTTCTTCCTTCCTTCAGAATATCTAAAAGTTTTACCTTATCTGCTATGGTCAACATCTTCTTTTGCCACTTAGTCTCACTACTAGAAGCCTTAGAAAATGAAGGATGCTTGGGCAGCATTGCAGGGTTGAAATAAAGCAAAAGTTTCACAAAAAACACAAGCACAATGTGTTAAGAGGCACAATGCAAAAGGCGCACACGTGAGTAACTGACTGGGTGAGACGAGAATATGGAAGATGCTGGAAGAATCAAGCTTCAATCAAAAAACCAATCAGACCCCAGGATACAGAACACAATTCTGTGATTCGTCATCTTCCACCCAGCAGCCAATAGCATCCCGTGTACTATCTCACGTAGGTGCGACCTTTTGCGTTTTCCAAGACGCAGATACCGGTATCGTATTTTATATGGTGCAATACTGTGAGTTACATGTTTAAATTTATATTTTTAGTACTTTTTACTATTTTATTATTCTTAGGCTAGGAAATACTTTTTTATCAATAAAATAATGAAACTGCAGTCCTGGAAATTTTAATATTTCCACATATTGTGGATTCCCACGATATACCTAGAAAATCTGCGATATAAAATACTTGTGCTCACCATAAAAACCCGCGATGCACTGAATTCGCGGAAGGTGAATCGCGATATAGCAAGGGATTACTGTATTTGGAAAACTTTCTTTCAAATCATTGACACCAACTTTTCATTTCAATTACCCAGATGTTCAGAACAGAGAGGTACTCTTATTTTTGCCTGATCCAGTAAACTTTTTTCTACGTTTCATGTTTCACTGTTAGTGTCTATCATAGGGATGGACACAAATTGGAGCTGGGGAATTAAGGTTTGATGCCCTTGCTAACACCCCATGGTGAGTTTGCTAGCAGGTCTGTCTCCTCCCCAGTTGATCATTCTATCGATTATGCTACCCCACAAAACTAATGCTCCCAGACTCTTTAAGTCTTTCATATCTAACTTTGTAAAGCCATTCAACTTCCATATGCCCTTCTCTACACTTATATTGCATTCAGACTCAGTGTTAACGAGTATAAAATCATGAAGTGGCCAAGAGATGGGGGGTTACGAACTAGGGCTCTTTCCTGTGAAGCACACTTAGGGTGTATGTTATTAAATTGTATACGTGCTTGATTTAATTGTCTCAATCAAACTATTATGCAACAATTTTCACAAGTGGTAAAAAGATATCATAGACACATTCTTTGTTTATTGAAATATTGCTAAAGAAAGTATCTGTAAGAGCATTTAATCTATATAGAGTAATCCTTTAAGAGGAACATTTTATACAGCATTCTCACCTTCCTTCCAACTAAAGTGTTTAAGCTCTCTCTCGTTCAGTACTCGTTTTATCCCTTTTTTTCTGAAATAATGAAGTGTTTGTGAAATTGAAGATTGAATGGTTTTTAATAATGATGGTAGACGAAATTTTTGTAAATCAAGTATATTGTATTGTAAGTGAACAATTAAGTTTTTCTTTCTCATTGTTGAGCTGCAAGTGCCAATGAGTAGTTAGTGGTGGGACTTATAGAGCTTTATTTATTTAGTTGTATTAATTGCTCTTCTCTTACTGTGCCCAATAAAGTAATGCTTGTGAATTCTTCACTGAAGACTCTTGTCCCTTAGTTTTCCGTAAGATATTACATTGCTTCCCTTAATGAACAATCAGTAGTAATGAATATTACGAATAAGTTTTAGGATATTGTTTCTGCAAGCTACCTCTGCAATTGCATAGTATCTTTTTTCTTTGTATTTTCTCTGATATATTTTGACAATAAAGAGCAGTAAGAAATCAGGATGTTTTTCTGTAAAATGTAAAAAAACAAAATTTCATGATCTAAAATTCTTTACAATATTTTTATTTCCATGGTTTGTGTTCTCTGTAAAATTTTTGGTTGTGTGTTGATAAAAAATGTTCTACAGTTTAAAGTTCTTCAGATTGTAAATACCGTTTTATACTTTGCCTTCAGAGTTTTATAATTTATTGATGATTTAGGTTATGAATATTTTCCAAGCCAAATCAGTGAAAAATATCTTGCTATGCCGTAAAATATATCCAGATAAGAATGAGCTATTGTGATATAGATTAACAAATGCCATTTAATGTGGAGAGGCTATTGACAGGTATATTTTGTCATATATTTACTGTGTAGCAGGTATAAACAGATTCCTTACCAATTTAGCTCTGATGGAATATAACTTAAGTTTGAGTTGGGAGCATTCATCTACATATAAGTAAATATTTGGGAACTATTTTATATAAGTAAATATCCAGGGAGTATTTTATATGCCCTCAGGGTTAATAGCATCTTTTTACATAACAAGACAATTTTATATAATATAGAAAAATTAACTTATTGCAATTGCATAATCTGATTGGAGCTTTGTTATAAGCTGTATGGGTACAGATTGTATAAATTTCTTCCTCAGATTCAGATAGTAGACCTAACGTGTGTTGACCCTGTATTAGTTTATAATTGTATTTGGACAGATGCAGATGATTAATAGTGTGATAGGCACTGTCAGGTAGTATGATAGACAGAAACCTTTAGAAATGTGCACTGCTTCTTAGAATTTGGTGTAGCCTTAGAGAGAAAAGTATATGTACACAAGGATCCCCAGACAGCATGTTTCAGATATCCCCTTTGAAGAAAGTATAAGGAAAGTTTCTCCCATTGAGGTACAGGTCTTTTCTATAGAAATTATCCCTTCTGCCTTGGTATTCAAGGTAGAAGAGACTTCATGTTGTAGATTATTTCTGGCAAATAGACCTGTACCTCAATAGGAGAAGCTCTCCCATACTCTTTTCAAAGGATATATATATAGACCATGCTGTCTTGGAACCTTGTGTACATTTTGTAAAGTATCTAGAGAAATTTTATCCATCATATAGTTATTAGAAATGGCAACACATTCATGCCTTTAGTCCTAATATAGTTGAAGAGAAGTTGAATCTGTACCCTATCTAGAGATTCTTAGTTTGTTGTTGAGATCTGCTTAAACGGCTGTATAAGCATTAATATCATCACCTGTCATAAATTCATAACTCGAAGTCCCTGATTGTATGCTTGTTGTAATCTGTCAGAAAGTTTCATAAGAACATGAGGTGTATGATAGGTATGTTCTGTTCATTAAATTTTATAAGCTTTTGGTATGTACACGTCGATTATAAGTCTGTGATTAAAGTTGCCTTTGATATTCTAACTTGACGGAAAATAACATTCTCCTGATGAAATGTGTACATATAATGTTGTGCATTTTCTAAAGAGAAAACAAAGGTGAGTCTATTAAAAAATAATGAGTATTATGTTTTTTTAATTAAGTAAATTCGTATCATTAGTAATAGGTGTTTCAGGTTTTTACAGGCAGAATAAAACTTATAAACCAAGTAACACAGTGTCATTTTCCTTGGTGCTTGGTGCTTGCTAGCATTGTTGTACCCTTCAAAAGGTCGATAATTTAAACTATTACTATTGAAACCTTGTTTTCTCTTGTGTATATATTAGCAACTGTAACCAGAGCTGTAATGCTGATCCTAAATAATTGGGTGTGTATAGTCTTGTGAAGTTATGAGTCTGTCTGAGCTTTTACTCGCAAGCCCTTTCATATTTTGCCTGACTATTACTTCTTGTGGTTTGTGTCAAAGTTTTAGAGTACTGTTGATGTATTTTGGAAGGATAGTTTTGAAAGTATTTTCTTTTTGCCCGATTCTGACATCTTGCTTTGCACATATTCTTTGCATAAAAGATTTAAATCCCTTTTGTATTTTGGAGAGTTTGTTCTGAAATCTTTTTTCCTACTGTTTTTGTGTGCAAAAACAGTAGGAAAACTCTTATTACCTTTGGTGCCTTGTTAAAAGAATATCTCTTGTATTTCCAGTGGTATTTAATTAATACCCACAGTATACCACCTTCGGTGACTTAGGGCTATCCTATCCTCTTATATTTGGCAACGGCTCCTTTTTTTATACATTTGAAGTGGCCTTTGACAGAGGGATCCCTCATCTACCATGCAGGAGACTTGCCTGGAAGGTATACTGAGTTCCCTCAGTAATCTAGTAGGAATTATCATCATTTTTCTTTCTAGTGTTTTGAGAGTTTAAGCACTTAAAATAATGGTGTTTAGCATGTAGGCTGAACTGGAGTAAGGCAGTGTCCAAAAGGCAATTGTTCATAAATGTACTAATTCTGTAATTACTAGTCTTGGTTTTATAAACCCAAACGCTTTACTGATCCGTCCTTCAAACCCTCCTCCTTCCTTCCTGACTCTCGATGATCTTACCACAATCTTTATATACCTACAAACTAAACAAGTTGGGGACATATGTAGCAACTGTTTATTTGTACATTTGTGTTAGGAAAGGCTGGATGCCTAAATTTTGGTGTCTGAAATAATTTTTCTATTGCACCATATATTTTTATATAATGCTAATATATAATTTGTAAGAAAAAATGAGGACACATGCAATCCCAATTTACCGAAAGTTGATAGAAGGTCATTAATCTTCTTTGTACTTTATATCCAGAAACGTATACCCAATTTTTTTTTTTCATATGCTCATTCCAAGCATAGAGAATGAAATATTTACCTGTTCATTAAGTAGTAACTTTGATAAAAATATTAGAATAACGTAGATATTTATTGTACATGAGTGCTATCATATTTAAGTTGATTTCTTTTGCTACATTTTTGCTATTTCAGCATATGAGAGTCATAGATTTAAACTTGGGATGATGTATCTAAAATATTTTTTTTTTTTGTGATCTTATATTAAAACTAACTAGAAAATCTAGACTGCTGTCACATATTATTATTCCTCCTGTGGAGATGGATGCAAGAGAAAGACATCCAGTCTTCCTCATTTGTGATGTCCACTTTATTTTAAGAAGAATTACAGAGAAATCTCATTCTGGGTTCAAGAATTGACTTGAGTTGATCTTCACTTCTTAAAGTACTCTCCTTGTTGTTTTCGGTCTTATGTGGTAATTTGTAGTTCTAATCCCTTATGATATTATATATTACCCAATACATAAAGCAATCTCCTTTTCTTTTTCTCTTTAGGAATTGCCCCTTATTATCGCCAACCAAGAACTCAATATTGTCTTGATTTTTACAACTCTTCCCAGGATTCATCACCATTCTTGATATTTCCAAAAAATTACCAAAAATTTAACTTCTAGACCGTCTTTTTTTTCACCAGGACCATACCTTGGTACGTGACCAGGATAAACATGCCTTTGTTGGTTGACAGGGAAGCTTCTTAAATTTTGTCATCTGTCAACTATTGATATTTCAGCCCACAGGTTTATTGATCAAAAGTAAATTATTCACTCAGTCATGAAAAGTATAAGCAGCGTATGTGGAGTCTTGTCTCTTTCTTTTGCACAGAAAAAAAAATAGGTTTTGAAGCTCCTGGGGCCTAAAACATAGCCCTCTCAAAGTGGTATGAATCTATTGGTGAAGAATCCATTTCACTTAAAATACCTGCAATTGTTATGGTATAGCAGACAAGTGGGATCTTTGCAGTGTATTCTCATGAATAAACTGTTGTACATCCATTTCTCAGAAGCACTATATTACCATTTTTTCTGCCTTTGCAAATGTGCCTCTGTTCTCTCCCTTGATATGACTTGAATTGCTTTAAAGAATTTTGTTTTAGCATAACCGAGACTATTAATTTGCTTTAAATAAGAGAGTCAACCTTACATTCCTTGAAACAGGAGCACCTCATCTCCTTTGTAAACTTGCTATTGAGTATTTCAACTTTGTGCCTTAATCCCTCTGGAAGTAATTGCTATTGCTTGTTCCTCTTGAAGAGAGCCTCACCGGGGATATGCTCTTTGGTTTTGCATATCCTTACTGGTAACGCTGAAAGTGTTGGTAGCTTTTCTTTGTACTGCTATAGGATATTTTTGTGTCCCTTGTGTCATTGGTCTCACTGCTGAGGTTAGTCAAGTTAGTGTGACCCTCTGAATCCAACTATCAGTTATTCCATTTTTGAACGAGCAGTTCCCTCCATAGGGTTTGCATTCTTATCACTGCTGGAGGTAAAGTAGGCACTTGCATTATCACATAAAGCTATAATACATTTTCTAACTAAATATAAATTAAATGTAATGCAAGCTGTGACATAACTCATAATATGTCAGGAGACTTACAGTCAAGCAACAATAGTGACTGACTCATGATGAGCCTTCAGTTGCTCAGTGAATATAGTGGATGGTTCCCATTTATGAGGTCCAAAACCCAACTTTCCAATGTGGCTATGGCTTCTCTTTGCTAGAGCCATATGAGTACAAAAAGGAGAGAGTAGTGTTATCCCTTCCTACATGGCAAACTCAATCAATGTATGAATAATGCGATATAGCATTATATTTATGAGTTTGAGCCTCGGTAAGGGCATATGGTACCTATCCCTCAACTCATGTTAGAAAAAAATACTACTGTGCATGTATGTGGAATAGGAAGCTTATACAATGCTATAATATGGAGCTGAGTTTAGGACATAGTTGCTAGGTATTAACTTGAATTAAAATGAGCTTCACTTAATGATGGAAATGAATAGTTACAGATAGATAGCAAATATTGTAAGTAAATGAACAGATGCATTAACTTTAGAAGTAATCTTGATGGTGAAGAACTGTAACATGTGAATCTGCATGAAGATGTAGTATTGCAATCGTGGTGTTATCGGTCATAGGCAACAGAGTGAATATATTGAGTATTTTGTGTCCTCTCTGGTAGGAAGTACAATGGACAAAGGTCATTGTAGTCAGTATTTCTATATAAGGGTAAATGTTAAGAGTATCATTCCTGCAAGATAGATCTAAAAAAATTCATATTACTAATTAGCTAAAAATAATTCAAAAGAGTTTGTACAGTATTTAGGAGGAGTTATTTATTTATTTATTTTTTTTATTTATTTATTTTTTTTAATATATAAACAGAAGCTGTTAGAAAACTACTATACTAGAGGTGTAAAAAGTGACCACCCTTTTGAAATTTGAGTGAGATAGCTTCAGGATCAGAATTATATTAATATGTAAATAGAATAAGATAGCTGCAGAGTAGAAGGAGCTGTTATACAGGAATAATTTGGATTGGGGAAAAGACAGTACCTAGCTTATTTGGTATGAGAAAGAAGTACTAATTTTGGCAAGGCATCATTCAGAACTTTTATTTGAAGAAGAAAGGACTTTAATTTCCTTTTAATAAAAGAGGCCAGCCCTCCTTACTCTAATTTTAATATGTCAAGCATTGCTTCGCAATCATTGAAAAAATAATGCAGAAGACCTTAGTGAACATCTTGGCAGCATTTGCTTCTGCCATTTAAGACAATCAAGCAATAGTGTTGACTGCATTGGAAATCGTGCAATCTACATAGTTGTAAAATTGTCATAAGTTGATGAAAAAATAAAAATAAAAAAAAAGAACTATTGAGTAAATACATTTCAGTAATGTTAATGGTTAGAAATGAGTCCGCTCGTGGGGAATGATACACAAGCCCCATTTTTTAAGCGTTCCAGAATTTGCATTCAAGGTTTTTAGACTGACGAGCAACACTTCCACGTTGTTATGTTCAAGATGGAGCTGATTGTAGCATTTGAAAACTGTGTCCACTTATTCCAACAACTTTTGGTAACTAAATTAGTATTTTTATATAGTTTCTATTTCTTTAATAATAAAAATTGACATCTTGATTTTTCTTTGTGTGTAGCTTTGAGATCTTTACTCAGCAATAACACATCAAGTCGTATATCTGTTGGGTTCCTTTGTGTTTGAAAATAAAGTTGATTGTCACTATACCCGTTTGCAGAATTTTATGCAATATTATCTTCAATGAAAATGTTTCACAACATTTTGGAAAGAATATTCATAATTGATGTGTTATTTACATACCCGTTACATTTTGTTCCATGTGACTTTATGGACAACAAACATTCTTTTGTCTATGAAAACAATCTGCACAGCTACCACATGATGGTTTTACATATCTGTATGCATGTGCAAGCATAACCTGATTCTAATAATATGGAAGATTCCTATACCACTGGATTTTTAGTTGATGGAGGTAAATTACCCCAGAACATGATTGCAATATCTGTTAAAAATGTTGCAGTGATGATATGTAAAATAATTATGTAAAATACTTCCAAAATAACAGTGAACTAAGGCAGGATGCTGGAAAATGCATGTTCTTTGGAGGACATGAACAATCTGAAGACCATAGCGGGAGCTAGCCTGCCTCAGTACACTCAGCACACCAAGTGACTAGGGATGATACCACAAACGTGTGGCCCAGATGCTTGCTAAGCATTATCAACAAATATTCCCCTCGAAATGCAGGTTGAACGAGGATTGCACAAATATTGTGGTGTGTGTGTGTTTGTGTCATGTCTTCCAAACTTTGTTGTCAGTGGAGTTTCTGCCCATCCACCACCCACGTGTGAAAGTACATTATCTGAGAGACTATGGGATAGCACTATTTCAATTTTTGTGAGGTTGTCGCATTTGTATCATTCGCCATGCAAGGCCTCAGATATGGCTCCAAAATTACTCAGATATATTACCTAAAATACTCTATTAATCATATGAAAAAGAATGAAACTGAAGGTAGTTAAAGATTATCTAAATATATATAGATATCTTTTATAGTTAATTAGAATTAAGAAGAGTATGTGTATATGAGAGAAAAAAATTAAACTGGTTCTTAGAACGAAGATACAGCAACTTTATCTCCTCTACAAGACTAGCCTGCATTTACAAGACTATAGCCTGCATTGACAAGACTGTAGCCTGCATTGAAAATCATGCAGTCTCCATTTTTGTAGATAATGCTTAAGGATTGCAATCATAGCAGACTTTATTTAGCCTAATAAATTCCATATGAATTGTGAGAAATGTATAGTATAGACTTCTGAGCTAATTTATATTAATAATAATAATAATAATAGTAATAATGATTTTTAAGGTTAAACTATATACTGTCTTGATACAGTTTAAAATACTGGAGACAGTCTGCAGGTTTTGAAATGTATAGCAATCCCTTCCAGCACAAGCACTAAAGTAGCCATATTATAATAATGATAATAATAATAATAATAATAATAATAATAATAATAATATTAAAGATAATAGTAATTTTAATTATATTTTTTATGAAGTTATCATGGATCATAATGGTATATGCAGTATGAGCAAATTAAATGCAGGGAGAATTAAATTCTGCTCCACTACTTCTGTATCAAGCATTGAAGTTGCAATCCTATACATTTTCCTCTCCCTCTCATAAACCTTCAACTTTTTAGAGGTTTGTAGGTACATGTGCTTACAGTGGCCACAATCCCCCTTTCAAGGGGGGTGCACACATTCACCAGAATCTAATTTACCTCAGTCGCTGCTTTTAGCTCTTTGGTGTATGAGGGCTTCCACAATACCCCCACCACCCTGCTTAGGTCATCCGTAGGGTATATGGTCAAGGATCTTTATCCTGTTCTATTGTAATACTTAGGCTGCGTTGTTATCCAAGAAAATCTGAAATGATACATAAAAAATATAACAATATATGTTAAAGTATAAGAATGGTTAAGATATAAGCGGATATACAATTAGATTCCTAACAAATTTATTCGTACCTATTCTAGTAATATTAATGAGAAAAAATAATCCCTCCTGCAGAATGGTTAGATTTATTGCATAATGGTTTCAGTGCTTTTGTACAGATTAGTAACAATGCTAGCAGGAAATAAGTAGGCTGTGGCTGTTAAGATGGATGATGATGTATCATGATGCTAGATGCTTTCAGCTTGGTATTTAATCTTTTTTCTTATGATTTTTATTGTCTTCTTAAGCTTTAATTTGTAAAGAAAAATTATATACTAGCCTGAAACTACATTACTAACATAGTGAAGTATGTTAATCTTTGGTATGCATTAAATTTGACATTTTCTTTCTCTTTAATTCTCTTTTTTTTTTTTGTTGGTTCGTTCATAACCTTATGCTTGGGGGTGTAAAAGGAGTAATAGTACAGATAAATTTATTACATTTATGTATTGCTGAAACAGTAGAAGATCCATCATGCCCTCAAGAAAACTTTAGTGTATAGGCCTTGCACATCTCTCACAGCCAGCAGTCTTTAGGGTTATAATGAGAACTGTGACTTGAAGAGATTACTGTTGAACTCAAGACCCTCCAACACATCTTGCAGATGTCTCACAATCCAATCAATATTTTGTTCTTGGAACATCTTAGCCTCCACTTTGTTCTGCTGGCTTGTAGTTTGGTGAATTTCTAGGACCTTTAGTGTACTCATAAAATAATTTTCACTCCTTCTTCAGATTTTGCTTCTCATTGGCACGAAATAATGGAGCACCATCTAGGAGGAAACATACTTCATCCAAATCTAACACATTTCCAGACTCCTTCAAAAACAGGATTACCTTTTCTTCAAAATCAGTTTGCAAAAGTAAGCTCCCATCCAACTGTGTCCCTCTTGCTTGATTACCCACAAGAAGTGCTACACAGTGAAGCACAGAAAAACTCCAGTGCAACCTGGATCCCATTCAGTGTGTTCAACCTCTGCAATATTCAGTGCCCAGATCCTGTTATTTTGAAAATAAAGACATGGAACGTCCAGATGATGAATTCGTCACTTGTGTAGTGGTGTAGGAAATCTCCTTCATTTCACTAAGAGAAAACATTGCAGAACCAAAGATGAACGGCAGTAGTTATTGCAGATTTCATGGACTTTGGAATCACTTGAAGAGCCTTCATCCCACCTCTTAAGCAGTATCGACTAACCAACTACCAATTCATAACCTTCCCTTAGCACTTGTTGATCTCTCTCGCAGCATTTGCATTGCTTCTTCTTCACTTTACATAATTCCGCAATGATGGTTTTGCTTTCTTGGGAGTTTTTCTGGTGCACCAGAACCAAGGTCATGTGAACATATTTTCCTTCTTACAATTGTCAATTACCCAACATTCACTTTGGCCTAATTTGTTTGCAATCTACTTCTGGGTAATGAAGGTAGCTCCAGCTTCCATGGCCTCATGATAGGCATTTGCCCAAATTTAGGTAGCAACTTTGAAAATCATTGGGGCAGGCCAGTCAACAAACTATATCTGGAAAGCAGTGAAATACACAGTTAGAAAATAACAAAAATGTACTATCCTGTAGGTGTAGATTTAGTTCTTGCCATAGTTAGACTTTTCTTAATATAAGTCACACCCGTGTAAGTTACAAATCATGAGGTAGAGTATTTGTTGCTCCAGACCTTACCCTATTCAGACCATGGATTGACAGCGGGATGGCAAAGCATATTGAATCTTTATTTTATGAGTCACTTCTCCAATGAAAACAAACATCCTTTAGAAGTCATTTGTACACGAGTGCAGCCTGCACTGAAAGTCATGCAGTCTTCATTTTTGTCTGTGATTTTTTATAAATATTTACAATAATAGTCTATATAATTTGCATGTATTGTCTTGGAGCAGCATTGTATCTATTAATGTTCGACCAGCACTTCAACTGGGTCGACAATAAAAAGTTATTTCCAGGAAGGATAGACTTTACTGTACTCTACTGGATCACATTGATCTAGGATAGTCTCCGTTTTTACATCTGTATTCATTTCAAACCTCAGCAACTTACAGATTCAATTGATCATGGAGATGACACAATTCATCTGTGTAGGTGATAGAATTAGGAGCAGGACTGTCATGAACTCTCTTTAATTGGATATTTTTTTTAATATAGTGTAATATAATTTCATGTCTCTGATGTTGGTGATAGTGGGATTAGTGCATGAATTTAGATTGTTTAGTTTCATGGGCATTAGATTCTGTGCTTTTTGATATGACAGAGGAGCGTGTATAGATCAGCACTATACAGCTGATCTACCACAAGTGTTTCCTAATGACAGAACACCTAAAGGTTATTAGAAGCCAAGCAGAATATCTACTATAGAAATGAGTGCCCCTGCAAATTGAAGTAAAAAATTAGAATCTACTTAAACACTGCAGTTGCTGTGGTATAGGTAATATACTTTATATATATATATATATATATATATATATATATATATATATATATATATATATATATATATATATATATATATATATATATATATATATATATATATATATATATATATATATTATATATATATATATATATATATATACATACATACATACATACTAGAGGTCATAGTTTGAAGCTTCGTAAGAAAACTTGTTTGCAGGATGTAAGGAAATACTTTTTCAGTGTAAGAGTAGTTGATAATTGGAATTGGCTAAGCGAGGAGGTAGTTAATGCTATCTCAATCCATAGTTTTAAGGACAGGTATGATAAGTATCACTAAGTCTAAAAATGGAACCGATCAGGAGACGGGAAGATACGAGCTTTGGGCTCTTTCCCGTAAACACAATTAGGTAATCACATACATACATACATACATACATACATACATACATACATACATACATACATACATATATATATATATATATATATATATATATATATATATATATATATATATATATATATATATATATATATATATATATATATAAAGTGTGACACTGGGACAGGCAAAAACTCCCCTCATTAATAAGGGCCCGGGCACGAGAAAATACCAAGATGAAGGAAAAGAAAAAGGTTAAGGACAAGGCAGATTGGACTAAAACCATAGTCCAATCTGTCCTGTAAAGCAAATAAGGAAATATGCTCAGAATCTTATGAAAGGTAAATATACTGCCTGATGCTATAGGGAGACCTATATGTTTCCATATATTAATGAATAAGTAGGCTACAGTAAATGTATAATTCAGTGGTACAGTAATATGTAATAATGCAATATATATAAGTCTACATTGTTGTTGATATTGTATTGGTACAGTAATTAACTGCTTGAACTTGACTATTAAAGTGCTATATCACTGTTTATTGATCTATTGACAGTCTCTCAGGTGATTATAAGGTAACTTTTGTCTTTAAAAGTTTTTCTCCGCATATGAGATAGATAGTTTACAATTGCAGAGGGGATTTTGGTTGTTATTGCGTTTCTTTCCGATTTTTCCCTTTTCTTTCAGTTCTGTTAAGTTTTGGTCTCGAAAGCTGCAGTTCTTCCTCAGGAGATGGTGTCTCAGGTTCCTTTTAAGGCAATTTATAAAGGTTTTTGGCAAAGATTTTGGCTAAGGACCAGAGTGGTTACCCTTCCTAAGAATAGGGTGAACTAAAGCATGCTTCCAAGATGAAGGATAGATACTAGCTACAGTGATTCCTAGCTGTAACAATGACAGAATGAGTTAAATCAGAGGGAGAGGCTCAGTATGACTGGTATGCCCTATCCCTGGCTTGAATAGTAATGGAGCAGGCATGGTGAAACTTATGCTCAAAATTGAAAATACTTTCAACACTTAAATCTTCCTGAATGTCTTCATATCTCAACCTATCCCTTCTTGTAGCTCCTTTGGTGATATGCATCTCATACTTATAAATTAGTAGTCCTCATTTATTATTATCTTTACCTTTTGTGGGACATGGCTGTCTTTAAGTAGGGGGTAGAGAAGATGTATGTTCTTGCTGTAACTAACAATACAGTCTGAACTAAATACAATTTGAACAGAGGCATGCTTCGAAGATCAAGGATAAATACTGGTTTAGTGAATGAGGCAGAAAAGACGGCAAAGCAATTGATCCAGTTCGTCTGCAAACTCTCAAGGAACCTTGCAGGGATACCATCTGGTCTGGATGCCTTGTTCGTCTTTAAAGAGCGAAGAACCTTATGAACTTTGCGTAAAGAAAGAATAAGAGAGGGTATAGGGTTAGAGAGGAGTAGAGTACGAGGGACTGGTGCGCCAGAATCATTTAAGGAAGCGTTGGCAGAAAAGTGAGAGCCAGAGAGTGGCTGTGGGAGAGCAAGCTATAAAACCATCTGCACGAATGAGAGGGGGAAAGCCTCAGTTACAGAAGTTTTGGGAGAGGATTTTGGCTAAGTGCCTGAAACATTTATTACTGGGAGATGTTAAGGTCATCAATTTTATATCTTGAGAAGGAAGCTTTAGATCTTCGTATCTGAGCAGTACAGCAATTCCTAGCTATAGCAAAGCAGAGCGAGTTAAATCAGAAGGAGAGGCTAGGTATGACTGGTATGCCTGATCCCTGGCTTGAATAGCCATGGAGCAGGTACGGTCAAATCTTTGCACAAAATTTAAAATACTTTCAACATATAAATCTTCCTGATTGTTTTCATTTCCCAACCTATCCCTTCTTGTTACTCAATGGTGCTATGTATGACTCTCATCTCATCATCTACTATAGTCCAGATCTCACATCCTTAAATTTTTATAGGTCTTAAAGTAGTTTCCTATATTATTTTCTTTACCTTTCATAGGACATATCTGTCTTTAAGTAGAGGGTAAAGAAGGTTTATGTTCTTGCTGTAACTAACTGTACGGTCTTAACTAAATACAGGTTGAGCCAAAGCATGCCTCCAAGAGGAAGGATAGATACTGGTTGAGAAAATGAGCTGAAGAAGACGGCATAGCATTTGAGCCAGTTTGTCTGTAAACTCCTTAAGGAACCTTGCAGGGATTCTATCAGGTTCAGATGCCTTGTTTGTCTTTAGAGAGCGAAGAACCTTATGGACTTTGCGTAAGAAAAATATTAGGGAGGTCATAGAGTTAGAGAGGGGTAAAGTATGAGGGCTCTGATGCGCTGGAATTGCTTATGGAAGAGTTGACAGAAAAATGAGAGCCAAGGAGAGTGACTTTGTCATTGGGAGAGCAAGCCTTTATTTAACCATCAGAACGAATGAGAGGGGGAAAGCTTTAATTACAGAAGTTTTTGGGTAAAGACCTGAAACAATTATCTTTGGGAGAGGAGTTAAGGTCATCAACTTTATTTCTTGAGAAGCAAGCATTAGATCTTCGAATCTGAGCAGTACAGCAATTCCTATTTGTAACAGAAGTAGAGTATGAATTAATCAGAAGGAGAAGCTTGGTACGACTGGTATGCCTGATCCCTGGCTTGAATAGCCAAGGAACAGGCATGGTCAAACCTTTGCACAAAATTTAAAATCCATTCATCCATATACCAAAACCATATTCCCCCTTATAAGGGGGGTGGCTGAGTCAAAGAAATACTTTGACTTTTTTGGGGCAGTAAATTCAGAGGAGGGGATTACCAGCCCCCTCGTTCTCCCCCAGTTAGTCGACTTTTACGACAAACAGGAAAACACGGAGGAAGTATTCTTACCCCCTCCCTTAGGGGGAGAATTTAAAATACTTTCAACATTTAAATCTTCCTGAATGTCTTCATATCTCAACCTACCCCTTCTTGTTACTCCTTTGGTGATACGCATCACTCTCATTTTATCATCTAGTATTTAGCTCTTAGTTTTGGTTGTAAGAGTCCAAGTCTCACATCCATAAATTTGTATAGGTCATAAATTACTTTCATATATTATTTTCTTTACCTGTCGTGGTACATGTCTATCTTTAAGTAGAGGGTAGAGAAGGTTTATGTTCTTTTGCTGTAACTAACAATACGGTCTGAACTAAATACGGGTTGAGCTAAAGCATGCTTCCAAGATGGATAGATACTGGTCGAGAAAATGAGGCGTTAGAGCCACTTGGTCTGCAAACTCCTTAAGGAACCTTGCAGGGATACCATCGGGTCTGGATTCCTTGTTCATATTTAAAGAGCGAAGAACCTTATAGACTTTGCGTGAAGAAAGAATAAGGGAGGGCATAGGGTTAGAGAGGGGTAAACTATGAGGAGACTTTGCTTGAAGAAAGAATAATGGAGGGCATAGGGTTAGAGAGGGGTAAACTATGAGGGACTGGTGCGCTGGAATCGCTTACAGAGGAGGTGACAGAAAAATGAGAGCCAAAGAGAGTGGCTTTGTCAGTGGGATAGCAATCTATAGAACCATCAAAACGAATGAGAGGGGGAAAGCTTCTGTTACAGAACTTTTTGGAGAGGCCTTTGGCTAAAGATCTGAAACATGTATCATTGGGAAAGCAGTTTAGGTCATCAAATTTATTTCTTGAGAAGGAAACTTTAGATCTTCGAATCTGAGCAGTCCAGCTATTCCTAGCTGTAACAAAGCAGAATGAATTAAATCAGAAGGAGAGGCTTGGTACGACCGGTATGTCTGATAACCTGGCTTAAATAGCCACAGAGCAGGCACAGCAAAACCTTTTTATAAAATTTCAAATACTTTCAACATTTAAATCTTCCATAATATCTTCATTTCTCAACCTACCCCTTTTTGTTACTCCTTTGGTGATATGCATCACTCTCATCTCATCATCTAGCATTTTGCCCTTAGTTGTGGTTGTAAGAGTCCAGGTCTCACACCCATATATTTGTATAGGTCTTAAATTACTTTCGTATATTATTTTCTTTACATTTTGTGGGACATGTCTGTCTTTAAGTAGGGAGTAGAGAAGTTTTATTTTTGTGCTGTAATTAGCAATACAGTCTTCTATAGTCTTCTCATTCCTAGCTGATTTATTGAACGCTGATACACCCTCGCACGCTATTTCCCTGACGATAGTATATCGAAAGTTTGTTTGCTGTATGTTCTTAATGCGTTTTTCAATTCTCCTCGTAATATTCGATCGCGTTAAGTGGTAGAAGAGGAGGAGGATGTGGGAGAACGAACCTCTATCTGCAAATGTTTTGGTGCTTCCGTATCAGCTGATACACCCTAGCACGCTATTTCCCAGACGATATTATATCGCAGGTTTGATTGCTGTTTGTTCTTAATGCTTTTTTCAATTCTCTTCATAATATATGATCGTATTAAGAGGTAGAAGAGGAGGAGGATGCGGGAGAACAAACCTCTAATCAAAACGTTTTGCCGCTTCTGTATCAGCTGATGCATATCACTATTCAGGCACAATATCTTACTCAAAAAATATTTATTTACTCACCCTATTTGGGGTTTATCTAATTTTCAAGATTATAGTATTATTAATTTTCCTTGGTTCTAAACATTATTCTATCTTCTTTACTTATCGACCATGCTGCACGAAATCTTACCGTAAACAAAGTCAGCTGAGAGAAAAAGAAAACATATGCAATTCGTTACAAAGATATCGTATATCGTACTGTACATGGGAAGCTTAAATGTAATATATATCTTCTCTTCTCGCTATTTCCCTGACGATATTATATCTAAAGTTTGTTTGCTGTTTGTTCTTAATGCTTTTCTCAATCTTCATAATATCACGTTCATATAAATTTACGCTTGCGCGCTCTTATTAATAAAATAAACGGTGAGGTGTTAACAGTGCAGGGAGGGTTTATACAGTAAAGGTAAAAATAAATGTAAAATACCTGTAATAATTATGGTGCTCCTACTTCGCGAATTTTCACCTTTCATGGCTGGTCCCGGAACCAAACCCTCGCAAAAAATGAGGGAGCACTGTATTCTGTATTCAAATATGATCTGTAGAAGGAATCCCAACCAATTTCAGATGGTTTAAAATTTTTTTAATTAAAGCAAAAAATGCTTTTTACAGTATTCCAGTTGATGGATACTTGCTTCTTAAAAAAAATTAGAAAGAAAACAATCCAAAAAACTCATCCTTAAATGCTGTTTGTCACAGCAGCAGTAGGCATAAAAATCGATAACCAGCCATGAATGCTAAACTTTTGGAGGAGGAATTCATACTTGATTCTAGCTAGGAAATACTGTCTGTAAGATTTGTAAAAACAAGAAAGTTTGACTGCAGTAATATGCATTTATGAACATTGTGATCTTATGTGTGCAATATTGCAAGGCTGTCAGGATTCCACCAATAGAGGTTCTGTAGCTGATTTATCTTTCAGGAATATATAATTCTGTGTGGGTCAACATCTTTGTCAACATCAATCTCTCTTGAAATTTAGTGACTCATTGGTGAAGCTCTTTTTGGAAGGGAGGAATTTTAGTCTACAGCTTTACTGCTATTACTACAAAGTAACTCATTTATCCTAAGTTTGTTCACCCTCAGTTTAATCTTTCATCTTTCCTGCATATATAAAACAATGATCGTCCAAAATACTGTGTAATTTTTGTCGCTGATTCATCATTTGGGAAATATTATGATAATAGGGAAAACCAAAGCTTGTGTGTACATCATGTGAGAATGTGTGTACATAATGTAACATTCAAAGATAATATTACTCGAAATCTGACCTCTTGTTGTTGTTTCTTAAGCTGCCTTGCCAATTAGGTCTTGAGTGCAGTCTTCCATAATATGTTTGCTTGTATGAGATGATTTCTTACATCCTGAACAGGCGTCATGACTGGGGTCTTCCAGTGTTTTCTGATAACTGTTATTGTTTCTTCTGGATCTCAGAGTCGGGGAAAATATTCCAACGATTGCTAATGACTTACATATAGGTACTAGTCAGTGCTCTACATATTGTCTAAGCAATTATGTTTTTCCCCTAATGCAAAGTCGCAGTGTAAGAACCATACTGTTTTGCAAAGTTGTCATGTTGTATATGTGAACCATTCTGTTTTTCCACTAATGCAAGTTCATTGTATTGTGAGAATCGTTCTGCTATGCTCCCTAATGCAAAGTTGCTATATTGTGAGAAGCATTGTTTTACCCCTTATGCAAAGTTGCCAAATTGTGAGAACAATTCTTTTTCCCACGTGATGCGAGGTTTCTGTTTTATGAGAACCTTTTCCCCCATAGTGCAAGGTTGCCATATTGTGGGAACCATTCTATTTTTCCCTATAATGCAAGATTGCCTTATTGCAAGATCCTTTCTGCTAAGGCAGTCTTACCAAAGCGTCAGAATGAAATGAAAAGAACTCCTTCCTGATAATAGTAAAAAGTATATATACACGAATTTTAATACAAATGAAGGTGTTCTTTCATAAATATGTAATATCAGTTGCCTTTTATCCTTGTTCCTCTTAAATCTGTAATACCAGTAGCTTTTTATCCTCTCATGGTAATCAACGGCATCAATGCTGCTTGCTTGTTATATTACAAATTTCTAAATTCTAAATTACTTTCGCCCTCTTTGATATTAACCTTCACTCTTATTTGAGTTGAAGACTTACACTGCTTTTTTGGTGACTGATCCTATTTTGATTTCCCAGTATTTGTCTATATAGCTTGGCAAGTCTTCTGTTATTGATATGTCCATGGCTTTTAACTGTTTGTTCAATAGGGTCCATGACTTTTCAAACTAAAATACATGATCGTAATTAAATGTTTTCCCTCACTGACACTGTATGCATTATGTGAAAGCTTATTTTCTTATCATAGTTTTATATGTTATTCTTTTATTTCTATGTACAACAAAGTTCCCGTATCATGCAGTTTTTGCATTAGTCCTTTAAATTGCTGTTGGTTAAACTTTTTGTAGGTTAGGATTACCAAGAGTGGTAGTGCTGAGATATTGCAGTCCTCACATTTTGCAATTGGAAGTCAATATCTTGTGACTATCTTCATGGTATAGGCTGTCTTTCTTTTTCCAATCGCTTGTAGTTCAGAATTTATATGTTTTGAATACACTGGTGCTCATATATATTTTCAATACATTTAAATGTTTAAAATTGACCTTGATTACTGATTTGTCTGTTATATTGGTGATCGTATGTTTTATTCTAATACAACTAGTTATTTATAGTTGCCAACAGCTGCAACTACATGAGCATATATATTAAGTAAAAGCTTCCTAGGACAACGAAAACGAAGATGGGATGTGAACAATGATGATGACGATGATGATTTTTCAAGAAGAGATTGGAAGAGGGATATTGATCATGATCGCAGAGGGTGGAATGAGGAAGATGAAGGTAAAATTAAAAAGAAGCAAGTTTTTGATCCAGTCAAAGCAGCAGAGGAGATGAAGGCTGAGAGTGAATATGTGGGTAAGTCTACTGTAGATTATACTTCTTGTAGCATTAAGTGTTTTATCTTACCTTTTGAGTAAAAATACTCTTAATGTAAAGAGAATTAAAGAAAGCATTCACTAACCTCTTCCCCTGTAATGATGAGATATCTTGTATTAGACTGTCTGGCATTTTTCAACAAGGACAAAATATCTTGCCAAAAAGTTGCCTTAAAATATTACGCTTGTAGCAGGTATTTTCTTCCATTCCGGCTCTCTAAGCATTCCTAAGGCAGAGACGAGCATTTTCGTTTTAATTGTACGTCTATCAGCCCCACTTATAGCATCTCAGCCTTTCCAGTAACAGATGAGACATATGTTTGCCGGTGAAAATTAACCCATAATTTTGTTATTATCTATCACTAACTTAAATTATGTAAAATATAGATTCAATGTCATTATCATTCCTTTCACAGTGCTTAAAAACTCATATCAAAATGAAATTTTCTTTATGGTAAGATAATAGTCTGGCAACTATTTTTCTCTGTAAAAAATTGCGTGTTTAACTCTTGCAGATCATGAATATGGAAAAGGAGTTATAACAGTGGGGTTCACAGAACAGCGGGTACTGGCCTACATTTGTGAGATTTGCCACATACAGTTGAACTGTAGAGGGAATCTGGAGGCCCATTGTGATGGTATACAGCATTTGAAGAAGAAAAACCTTTGGGAAAAGAGAAAACGTAAGTGTTGAGAATTTTCTTATTTTTTCCTCACAAAAACATTGAATTTGCTTAATTTTTTTCCTCCCAAAAGTCTTATCAATTTTATTTTCCAAATATATGTTGCTTAGTTAATATTTAATTTATGCAGTTGTATTATGGTATTTAGCTTGTAACTATATTGGATTAAACGGTAAGAAAATTTAACTATTTTTTTCCTCAGTACTCGTTAAGAGTAAATTTTTTTATATCGCTCTTCCTGTTTTTGCCAGTTTTATGTTATTGTTAATCCCATTTCAAATTGGGGTAGACAGTGACAGGTCTTATGTGATGTATAAAAATAGGTAATGAAGGATGTAAAACATCAAGCGTTTTGCATAGCCACTATAATGAAAAATAAAGAGAATATATATAATATATATATATATATATATATATATATATATATATATATATATATATATATATATATATATATATATATTTTATTACTATTATTTTTTTTTTTTTCACCGGGACAGGCAGAAACTGCCCTCGGGCACGAGAAAATACCAAGACGAAGGAAAAGAAAAAGGTTAAGGACAAGGTAGAGATGAGGCAGTGTCGCACAAAGGAAAACGACAGACAGAAAAAAAAACGTCAAAGTATAGAGGACCCAGAGATATGGAGGACTAGGCTCTGAGATGACAATAGATCTGCTTTTTGAAGGATAAAAGGTCATAAGAATTAGGAAAAACAGAAGGAGGAAGAGAGTTCCAGAGTCTGGAGGTAGATGGGAAGAAGCAGTCGCTGCACCGACCAATCCGCGAGCTACAAATCTCCGCACAGTACCTGTGAGATGAGGACGATTGGCGAGTGTTACGCGGCTTCGGCAGTGGGGGAGGGATGCAACTCGCCAACTCATCAGAGCAGCGATGGAAGTAGTAGCAATAGAAAAGCGAAAGGGAAGATACCTTACGCCGAAGAGAGAGAGAATCCAGGTTAGAAGTAAGAGAAGGATCATTAATGAGTCTGACTGCCTTAGATTCAACCCTATCAAGAAGATAAGGAAGAAACACCCCAGATGTGTGAGCAGTATTATAAGCAGGGGCGGATAAGACTTTTGTAAATTGTAAGTAACTGCAAAGAGGAAAATTAATGACGGAAACGAAACAAAACCCCCAATTTTTTGGATGAAGATTTAGAAATTTGGATTATGTGATTCCTCCAAGACAAATTAGAGGCTATATAGATTCCTAATATGTTGATAGAGTTAAGAGGGTAAAGTTCATTAGTTTCGAAGACAATAGGGTTATCAGAAGGAGAAGAAGATAAAGAGATAGCCAGAAACTGTGTCTTGGAGCCATTGAATTTAACTAAATTTTGAGTGCCCCACTCAGATACTCTCTGCAAATCTTAGTTAAGAGTAGAAGAAAGAGTGATACGAGATTGATTACGAGTAGCAGATGAAGGTTGTGAAGAAAAGGCAGAGGAAAAGTAAAGGGTAGAATCATCAGCAAAGGCATGAAGAAGAGAGGAAGATGGGGATTGTAGAAGATCATTGATGAAGAGAAGGAAGAGAGTAGGTGAAAGAACAGAGCCCTGTGGAACACCACTGGTAACAGAGAAAGGGCTAGATGTTGTGCCATCAACAACTACAGATATAAAACGGTCAGTAAGAAAACTGGAAATCAGGGAACAGAAAGAAGGGGTAAAACCATAGGCAGGGCATTTGGCCAACAGAGCCTTGTGCCAGACTGTCGAAAGCCTTAGAGATATCCAGGGCGACGACAAAGGATTCCCCATAGCTCCTCAGAGAAGATTACCATACATGAGTAAGATAGGACAGGAGATCATCAGTGGATCATGCTTTGCGGAAGCCGTACTGGTGATCGGAGATAAGTGAGATAGATTCAAGGTGTTTCAAGAAGTGAGAATTGAGCAAAGTTTAGAAATCTTTAGCAATAGAGGAGGTTAGGGCAACAGGTTGGTAGTTAGAAGAAATAGAGCGGTCACCCTTCTTAGGAACAGGTTGAAATAGAGCATGCTTCCAAGATGAAGGATAGATACTGGTTGAAAGAATGAGGTGAAAAAGACGGCAAAGCACGGGAGCCAGTTCATCTGCAAACTCCTTAAGGAACCTTGCAGGGATACCATCAGGACCAGATGCCTTGTTCGTCTTTAGCGAGCTTAGAACCTTATGAACTTTGCATGAAGAAAGGATAAGGAAGGGCATAGGGTTAGAGAGGGGTAAAGACTAAGGAACAAGTGCACTGGAATCGTTGATAGAAGAGTTGGCAGAAAAATGAGAGCCAAAGAGAGTGACCTTGTCAGTGGGAGAGCAAGCTATAGAACCATCAAAACGAATGAGAGGGGGAAAGCTTGAGTTACAGAGGTTTTTGGCTAAGGACCAGAAGCATTTGTCAGTGGGAGAGGAGTTAAGGTCATCAACTTTCCTTCTTATAAAGGAAGCCTTAGACCTTCGAATCTGAGCAGTACAGTGATTCCTTGCTCTAATAAAAGTAGAGCGAGTTAAATCGGAAGGAGAGGCTTGGTAAGATCGGTGCGCCCAATTCCTAGCCTAGATAGCCATGGAGCAGGCACGGTCAAACCAAGGTTTAGGGGGAGAGAAAGTTTTTATTGAAGAGGGGATGTACACCCCCATTCCCGCGGTCATGATCTCAGCAACTTTTAGAGCTACCTGATCAGGGTTGCAGGACCGAAAGCAGTAGTCATCCCATGGGAAGTCAAAGAGAAAGTTACGCAAATTTTCATGTTGGGTACGCTCAAAGTGCCAAAGGCGGCGCTGAGTAGGAGGGATTGGTGATGAGGGAGCAAAAATGGAAGAGACTGAGATCATAGAGTGGTCAGATTTACCAAGAGGGGAAAGCACAGAATAAGAGTAGTTTGATAATTTGCTCCAGATCATGAGTAATAGAGAGTGCAAGGGCCTCGCCTCCTCCCACATCTGTGTGAGAAGAATGAAACCACTCACTGTGGTGTACATTGAAGTCTCCAATGTAGAGAACTTTGGCATGTTGGTGAGAAGATAGCAAGGACTCATGGCACGAGGACAGATATTCAAAGAAAGACACAAACTTGGTGGAGTTTGGAGAGCAGTATCTGAAGCAAAGGAAGATAGTGGTAGTGGAGAGATAGACTTTTAGCCAAGTTACCAAGTAGGAGCAGATTATTTGAGAAATAACCCTGAAAGCAACACTCAACATGGCTTGCTTGGTAATTGTTGTGAGTTGGGCCTTTTTGGAGCAATGAACTTATTTTCTCGAGTATTTTATCCGTCATGGGTTTTTATTTCCCCTTCAGATGTGATTTTTGTCCCTTTCTCAGTTCAATGTTTTGTTTCCGTCTTCTGTAATAAACTTAAGAATGTTCTTTGTTTATATATTATAAGTCAAGGTTTCTTCTTCAGACCGGTGTAAATATGGTACTGTTTGGATTCTCAGGCAAAAGCTTGATCAATTGATACAAGCAAGCTATTTTATTTCCTTTTGAAAACCAATGGTGAGATTAATGCATTTTTCTATTATTGCTTTAAACTCATGATAAATAACTTACCTCATATCTCAAGAATGCCTCTGGTATATATTTAGACCTTGTCCTACATACTTGCAATTGCAATGATTGAGGATTAGGCTGTTGTAGAGTATGGGTGTGCAGCTTCTACTTTATAATTTTTTTTCTCTCTCTCTCTCTCTCTCTCTCTCTCTCTCTCTCTCTCTCTCTCTCTCTCTCTCTCTCTCTCTCTCTCTCTCTCTCTCTCTCCTCTCTCTCTCTCTCTCTCTCTCTCTCTCTCTCTCTCTCTCTCTCTCTCTCTGTGAGAGAGCACACTTACATTATTGTGCTCACGGGAAAGAACCATGCTTGTAATTTAAATTTATTAATAAATTAATTTTTGAACCTACCTTGTTGGTGCGGTAAATTCAAACCGCGCTCACTGATTAGTTTGTGAGCATGGCGGACGAATACAAAGCTAGCAGCACAGCTGTATTCATGTATATCAAGTTAATGGCATAATTTATTTATTTGGTTATATTGAAGGTTTATTTTGAATTTAGAAAAAAAATACCAAACAGCTGTAAATACGATTTAATTCGAAATACACACGAATACAGGGGGTCCCCACTTTACTTATGGGTTCCGTTCCTGACAGCTGACTTAAAGTGGATTTTGCCATAAGTCAGAACACACCTGCAGCTCAAACCTAGGACTGAGGTGACTTGGGCAGGTGAGTCTGGAGAGGCAAAAGAACATATAGTACCTAATCTATAGAAATAATCCAAGTTCTCATTGTAAGATATAGTAACACTACACTACATGTACAACATACTAAATAAAAAAGTATTAAAGCACTACAGTAATACAAAACTGTGCAGTACAATATATCTTGCCTTTGCTCTCATATCTCATTTTCAGGTATCTTAATGCGAAATTTATTGCTAATGCTCTACTTTAGTATCATTATTATCACTGCATTATTATTAGTAGTATTACTACTATTGTTTTTACCAGTATTATTATTATTATTATTATTATTATCTGTTCACTTGTTAGCTATATTTCTGTTCACTGTAAATGTATGTATTACCCTCTTATTTATTTGTTCAATTACATGTCTACTTATAAGTGTACTCTTAGTTTTGTAAAAGAACCGCCAATGTAAAAAAATAGATATAAATATTTGTTTGTTTGTTTGTTACTCGTGTGGTCGGCTTTCATCCTGGAAGGATGCAAGCCAAGCACATAGCTGTAAATACAATTTTATTCAAAATAGTTTGTTGAATGTCGTGTAAGAATATGGTGTCACGCAGCAATAAAAGTAGAAGAAGAACCGCCACTCAGTTTATTCCCACCCGCCACATTGTGCCTCGTGTTTTATCTGCTCTCTCATTTCTTTCCCTCTTGTTCACCCGTTACTGACATTACTATGTCTCCCAAGTGCGTTGGTGTTAGTTCTGATGGCAGTGCTACAAAGAAATGACAAGCCATTACCATGGAAATTAAAATTGAAATAGTAAACCGTGCTGGGAAGGGAGAATCTACGAACTTTAGGCGCAATCTTGGATTACCCTGTACGACTGTGGCCACGATCATCAAAGACAAAAATCGCATCCGTGACCACGTAAAAGGTTCGACTCCTATGATGTCCACTCTAATCACAAGGTAGCATAGTCGCTTTATGGTTGAGATTGAGAGATTGCTAGTGCTTCATTATTTGACAGGAAAAGGCTAAAATATTTTTTGAAGCCTTGAAATGAGAAAGGGGGGAAGGAAGTACAGGTGAAGAGTTTGTGGCTAGTAGGGGTTGGTTCAGTCGTTTTAAGGCTCGTGCTAATTTGCATAACATAAGAGTGCAAGGTGGAGCTGCTAGTTTTTTTTTCCCTCGCCAGGACAGGGGGAAAAAAAAAATTACCCTCATTAGGCCTTGGCACAAATAAAACATAAAAAGAAAAACAGAGATGGGGAGTGTTGTGACTTGTCAACTGTGAGGGGATAATAGGAGATGTGTAAAGAATATCTGAGAATATATGGTGTTGATGTAGGCGTAGAAATATTTAAAGAGGAATATTAATATGCACGAAGTTTACATACATTTAAGTCAACCATATACAGATTTCACTAATATGTTTTTTAGATTCCGATAAAACTTTACAAGCAGCATCAACAAAGTACTGTACAGTATATTTATATTTAGATCAGCTTTTTGCATCGTTCATTCATTAAATAATGAAATTTAATAAAAAAAATTTGGCAAGGTATCACAATTATTTTTAAACAATAATAACATCCAGTCGTAACGGGGCTGTGTCAACAGACACTCATGGCTAATCAGTTACAATACACCAGCTAATGAAGCAACTTCATGGCAAATGCCAGTATCAAAATAAATTATTATTTCTACTATTACTGTCTAAAAAAATGTAAGTCTAGAAATGACAGTACTTATATAGTTATACTTTAACTAAAGGAAATTATAGAGACTTACAACAATGAAATCATCATCAGATACAATTTTGTAGCTGAAGTTGGGTGCTGCACTTGGACTGATATTTTGCTACAATCTTGAGATGGTTGCTTGGTTCACAGAAGGATCCATTACAGAGTAGGGCTGCTGTCGTTCCAGTTAAGTAAGGCAATTCACAAGCTGTGCCAAGAACTTCGGAAGAAGTTCTTGAATGCTTCCAAATGATGCACAATCAAAAATGTTCCTATTGCATTGGCTGAGATAATTCTGGAGGGTGGTCACCGTGGCAAACTGGTATTTAACGTGAATGAGACTGGCTTATTCTGGAAGCGTATGCCTAGCCGTACATACATCACCAAGGAGGAGAAAACAGCGCCAGGCCATAAGTCATCAAGGAGAGACTGACTTTGCTCTTTGGGGCTAATGCTGCTGGAGACTGTAAGCTGAAGCCCATGTTGGTTTATTTGGCAGAAAACTCAAGACACTCAAGGAAGTTTGGAAGGGTCAACTGCCAGTCATCTGGAAGTCAAACAAGAAACCCTGGATAACCCATCGAATATTTGAGGACTTGGTCAGCAACCATTTTGTGCCTGAAGTGGAGAGGTACTGTGCATCCAAGGGTCTAGCCTTTAAGGTGTTGCTAATCCTGGACAATGCCCCTGGTCACCATGCCCATTTGGATGACTTTCATCCTTATGTAAAGGTGGTTTACCTTCCACCTAATACATCTTCCCTGTTACAGCCAATGGATCATTGGGCCATTTCCTCTTTCAAAGCCTACTACTTCCGAAGAACAATCACTATGACCCTCAAGGCAACTTAGAAGGACAAGAACTTGACTCTCAAGGACTTCTGGAAGTCGCACCATATTCTTCATGCTGTGAAGAGTATTGGTAATGCTTGGGATGAAGTGATGCTAACGAACTTGAATGGGGTATGGAAAGAAGCATGCCCAGTTTTGTGATTGTCTTACAAGGCTTTGAGGAGACAGTTGAGGCTGTAGCCAAGAACTTAGTTGTCACTGATTAAGGACCTCAAGTTGATGCTGGAGGCTGATGATGTAAATGAGCTCCTGGAATCTCATGGCGAGGAGTTATCTACTGAGGACCTCATTCAACTGGAGAAGCAGATGATTGAAGAGGAGGAAGAACTACCAAGCCCAGAGCCAAAGAGATTCACAACCAGGGAATTGGAAGAAACGTTTGTCCTGGCAGAGGAATTGTTGGCAAAGCTCGAGGCTCAGGACCCCAATGTTGCCAGGTACAATAAGGTTGAGAAAGGGTTCAGTGATGCCCTGAGGTGTTACAAGGAAAAATATGAGGAGAAAAAAAGGGCATCCTTCCAGATTTGCCTTGACCAATTCTTCGTGAAGGTAGAGCCCCCTCCAACAGATCCTGTGCCCTCTACCTCAGGTGTCTCTACCTGTATAGACTCATCTGCCCCAGTATTGCCATCATCTGCTGTATGTTCTTTTGCCTCTCCAGTTTCCACCTCCCAAAAAGCCTATCTCTGCCTCCCTTGCAACGCCCCTTCCATTTTGCAAGCCGACCACATGAATAAAGGTAAGCAATAGTGTATTGTACTGTAGCATAATTTTACTATTGTTATATTTTATGGTACACAAGTAAAAGTAAGCAATACTGTTAAGTTTAGTTTCACTATTATTATATCATAGCTTAAGAACTTAGATTATTTTGCTCTATGTTTTAGAGATTTATTTTTAACATTGGTTGGGGGACTTAGGTGCAAATTTAGGTCTTTCCCAACTTATGTCGAAATTTGACTTAAGTCAGCTGTCAGGAGCGGAACCCTGACGTTAAACGAGGATCCCCTGTATCGCTTCCTTATAACTCTATCTAAGCCATGATGGACTTTATAAACCATCACCATATCCCCCCTTTTCCTCATAACTGAGATTGCATATCTCACCACTATTGTAGCATGTCTTTGACTTTTTCTATTCTACTTATATGCTTTTCCAAGTCCAGATTCCAAGAGGGTGCTGCTTATTCAAACATTGGCCTCACATAAGGTACATAAACATTTCTGAACATTTCCTTGTCCATGTGTCTGGAGACCCACCCTTACTTTTGTGAGTGCGTGTGTACACATGCATATGAAAAGTGTTGGATGACATGATGAGTATGCATATCATGTTGGTTTTTGCATTTTTTTGAGGAATGCTCCTCAAGAGATGTACCAATTTCTGTTTGAGGATTCTAATTATAATCATATCTTGTAGCAATTGATATCATTTCCTCTCTACATTATTAATCATATCTTCATGCATTTGATACAATTTCTTCTCTACATACCATGTGCATATACTGCAGGAGCATTGAAATGTTTCTTGTACTTGTTAATGTCTTGTTGTTTGGGTCTCTACCTTCCTATTCTTTTGGAACAGAAACCTCAGAAATGTGGCACTAGTTTTCGCACTTACTGTGTCATGGCAGAAAATCTTTGCCCACATACCCTATGGATGACCCAAGCAAGATGATGGGGGAGATTGTAGTAGTACTTTATCCCCAAGGAGCTGAGAGGAATGATCGAGGTATCTTAGCTTCTGGGGTGTGTGTGTGTGCTTTGACTCGACCTCCCCCTTGCAAGTTAGCTTGCAGTTATTGTATATGTAGGTACTTTTTGCCTCGCTTTTTCTTAATTTGTTTATTAATTTTGCCGTAATTGAGAGTTGGATTTTACAGAATTCAAAGATGTGATCTGACTTAGTACATCTTCATTGGAAACGGTGACTCATCATGGTAAATCAGAATAAAAATGTCAGTGATAATCCATCAGTTTTATTTATTTTAAGGTAGGGATGATTTTCAAAGGGAACCATAGTTATATTAACTATTGAAGCAATGCTTTTTGCATTTTAGGTAATATTAGCAAAGTACAACTGATTGACTTGTTGAATATGAAAATAAGTAAAAGTTTAATGATATTACTAGTTGACAACACCTTAAGGGAGCTATCAGTTCACATACACACTATGTGAGGCTAAAACTTGAATATGCAGCCTCCTTTTGGAATCTGCACTTGCAGAAGCACGTAGTTAAGCTCGAAAAACTTCAAAGACATGCTAGGCAGAAGGGGAAGAGATAGGGCAAAGAGGAGGTTTATGCATGTGGTGAGTGAGGACATAAGGGTTAGTAAAGCAGTATGGAGAGGAATGATCTACTGGTGCCAGAAATACGCAATTTCAGTTATGATGAGAGGCTGAAGGAGTGAGACTTTCTACCACTCGAAGCTAGAAGATTGAGGGGGGATATGGTGACAGTCTTTAAATTCCTTCATGGTGTATTATAGAGTGGATAGGGATCGATATTTTGATACGCCTGGCTCTAGAACTAGAGGTCATAATTTGAAGCTTCATAAGAAAACTTTTTGCTGGATGTAAGGAAGTTCTTTTTTAGTGTAAAAGTAGTTGATAATTGGAATTTGCTAAGCGAGGAGGTAGTTAATGCTAACTCAATCCGCAGTTCTAAGCACAATTAGGTAATCACACACACACACTCTCTCTCTCTCTCTCTCTCTCTCTCTCTCTCTCTCTCTCTCTCTCTCTCTCTCTCTCTCTCTCTCTCTCTCTCTCTCTCTCTCTCTCTCTCTCTCTCTCTCTCTCCTCTCTCATATTTATAAGGAGTGTGACACCGGAATAGGCAAAGAAAACTGCCCCCATCAGGTCAAGGCACCAAGAAAGCATTGAGAAGAAAAAAGTAGCAGCTTAAGGACAAGGCAGAAATAAGAGAATGATAACGATAAGAAAAGTACTGGGTGAAAGAATAATCAAAGTAATGAAGACCTAGAAATATGGCAGGATTAAGCCTTGAGATGTTATAGCTTCTCTACTAGATTGCATCTACTTGGCTGTAGTAAACAACATTACCTAGTAAACTTGCATGTGTCAAAGGTCATTTGTCACAACCATAATAAGCAAGCTTTTTTATTATAACTTCAAGCATAATGTACTTTACCTCTTAGGGTACAGATTTTGGTCATTTTTTTTTTTTAATATTACACCAAATTTTACGGATATTGATAAAAAAAAAATGAAGACAACAGGGCTTTCTCACACATCCTGTGCAGAATGTTAGTTAATTTTGAGAACTTCCGTGATCATGCCCTCATTTCTTTTTAAATTAAGAAGGCTCCCTGTTTACATTGATATCAGTATTGAGTTTTACTTTAGTTTGCCATTTTGTGTGTCGTTATTATTCCCATTCAAATGCAGGTGGTTACAAACATTGGATCTGGGGAGTTAAGGCTGGATGCCCTTCCTAATGGCCTGTGGTGGGCTTGAATGTAGGTTTATCACTTCCTGAGGTGAATGCTCTAACCACTGTGCTAGTGTGGTTCCCATCATAGTTGAATTTTAATACTCTTAATATTACTCAAGCAATATTATGTGGAGACTAATAGGCCATATTAAATGTAAAATATTCAAGTAAAGATCTATGGTTTTCGTTTACTCTGTCTTCAGGAACGATTATTACATACTCGTGTTGGGAAAGGTGGAATATCAATATTTCACAATGAAAACAGGAATTACACGTGTTGGGAAAGATGAAATATCGATCTTTCACATTGAAATAAAGAATTCTTTCATTATGTCTATTACTGAAATGTATGCTGAAACATTATAATTAAGTCCAATAAATTGTACTTTCAATCTTATTTTCTAAAATGACAGGTTTCAATGAAAAATCTGAGTTAAAAAGACCCCTTCCTAGATGGGTTCCTGTTGAGAAGGAAGAATCAAAATCGTCTTCTTTTCCAACAAATGTAGCTGATAATATGCCTCCATATTCTACAGTAAGGTGAGTTTAATGTGCAGATTACAAATTTCATCGCATTTTAAATAGTAATTCTAATTTGTGGCAGAAATGCAGGTAAAGATGGCACACAAAGATGACGTTTACCATAGCTTTATGGACCCATGACACGTAAAGAGAATGGAATTAGGGTAAAATTTAAAAGAGTAAGCAATTCTAAGAAGAATGCAATAGCCAGTTGATTACAGTATGTATCTGGAACTCTTTTAGATTAGAAAATGTCTGTACAGTGTGATTTGGAGCAAACGTTGATTGTCTATGCATTGCTTTGGGGTCACTATGGTCTATCTCTTATTTGTAAATTGCTGCTTGTAGTTTGCTCATTATATCTCGAAGGGTAGGGGTCTTGCCTAATCTCCACCTTCCTTTACTAGTAACAAACGTCTAAGTGATGGCAAGAATAAACCTGGCATCAGTATTTGGGATAGCTTTCAATAAAAATGTCAAAACTAGTAGAAAAATTAACACAGCTTGGACATCACTAAAATAAGTTATGTAATTGATCTAGTAATTATTTCTTTATATCTTGCTTTATTTGTTTAATTTTATAAAAATAAAACTCATAATAAACATCCAAGCGATGGTAAGCAAGGGCCTAATTACCACTATCCAGGTTATGCCTCGATAAATGTTTGAAACTTGTGGTAAAATATATGTGGCAACAATATCACAGATATAGCAAGTGAAGTGTGGGCTAAGTAATTATATCTTTAATTCTTGATTTTTTTATTGTGGTGGACACAGACAGGTTGGAGCTGGGTATTTAGGGCTAAATGCCTTCCTAATTCTTGGGTATTGGGCTCGATTATGGGTTTGTTAGTCGTGAGAGTGAAACCATATTGTGCATACATTATTTCTTTGCTCTATAGGCTTTGTAGTTATCATATCATGGTTTGGGCATGTGCTGAGGAGGATGAGGGGGGTGTTGGAAGCAGGATGCTGAGGATGGATCTGCTAGGCAGAAGGGGAAGAGATAGGGCAAAGAGGAGGTTTATGCATGTGGTGAGTGAGGACATAAGGGTTAGTAAAGCAGTATGGAGAGGAATGATCTACAGTGGTGACCCCTAACAGGAAAAGCTGATAGATTTATGCTTTATCATACCCTTAATTCATTTACTTTATGTTTATTTTAATTTGGAGCAATTACAATTTTTTAACAAATTTATGGTACTTATATCTTCACTTTACTTTTAATAGTAGAAGAAACCTGTAATGTAACTAAATAATCGTTGTTATACCATGTACTTACATTTTGTTCAAAATTATATTTAAACTTTACCGATTGCTTTTTTCTTTTTTCCTTATTTAATTTTCTTGTGTCACTATTGGCCCCCATTTGGGGGTGAATACTGATGGATTGAAGCTGGGGAATTAAGGCTGGATCCCCTCCCTGTCTCCCTGCCATGATCTCGGACCCAGCACCATCACTTCTAAAGTCAAGCACTACTGGTTACGCTACAGGGGTCCCCTTTTTTCCTTAAATGATACTCAGCCTTAATATGTTAACATTTAAATTTTTTGGAGTGGGAATTATTGTCCCAATTTGCAGGAAGCACTTCTAACTGAATTTTTTAAAGTTTATACCATGTAGTTTAATGTAAAGATTGTCACAGGTACAAAGAAATGTTTATTAATAATACGTTGATGCTTATTCCTTAAATATTAGTGGAATAATGTCAGTATTGCAGTACTGAGTTGTACCATTTTAAATAATTTTGCTTTTTTCTATCATCTCATTTTCCGTTTCCTCGCCATGTTGCTTCCCCTGCTGGAGCCAACTGGTTTACAGTATTTAACACTTTCCAGCTTGGCTTGTTGCATGGCTTACGATAATAATAATAATAATAATAGTAATAAGAATAATTGATATAGTAATTATTCCCTCCTAGTCTTGAACTATTACATTAGGTAAAATCATAAATCATTTTCATGTTAGCTCCTCAAATAAAACGAATTCTTATTTGTAACAGATTTCACTATTGAAGAACATATAATGAATGTCTGATATCCGTCTCTGATTAATTCCAATAATGTCTTTCTGTTTTGGCATAAGGTATGCTGATGTCGTCAGATTTGAATTTCAGAAACTGAACTTCCGAATTATAGTAAATTGTGACTTTGGCAAAATGTGTCAAAACAATATCTTTATTTCAACAGAAATAATGCTAATGATGGTTCCTATCAACAAAGAGACTATAGTAACAGCAACGCTAGTTATGGCCAAGGTAAGAAAGATAGTTGTCCGGATGTGAAGGCGATAATGAGTCCATATGTGTAGATTTCTAGTTGCACTTCCCACGAAATTATAGAAATCTTACTGAAATATAGTGTGAATAATACTTTATTAGAATAAGTACTTACTGTTTAAGTTTTATAATTTGTATCAACTTTGGTTCACAGTACAGGATGTTGATATCTTTTATGGTGATAATTGAAAACCGAATAGAGACATTCATCTACTTACGAACGAGTTAGGTTCCAGAAGTCCGTTCATAAGTAGAATTGTTCATAAGTGGTGTTTAGGTAAAAAAAGTACTGCAAAGTACATACATATACAGTACAGTACTTAAGCTAAAGACACTTAACTACCACATAAAGCATAAAGTATACAGTATTAATGAATTTTGATACAGTAATAATGCAGTATAGTACAGTAATACATACATTAATACATGGGTAGATAAGGGGTAGGTTTTTGTTTGTACCTGCAAATGTTCATAACTCGATTATTCGTAAGTTGGGGAGCATCTGTACTTATGTCAGGATGCCCCTTAATCTGAATGCGGTATATTATTGATCCCAAATCTGTATATTACTTCCACCCTCGTTTTGAATCTGACAGACAAGATTTTGTTACATGGTTTCTTGTATTATTTACTAAGAAATTTAATGATAATTGTAAAACGTGAATTGGTTGAGTTATTGAAAGTCTTTTTCTCCAGATGGCTATGATTACAGTCGCTCAGGTTGCACACAGTCCTATGGAGAAGAGGGTTACAAGAGTACTGGCGGCTATGAAACTGCAAAAAGCAGTGATTATTGGTAGGTAACATATGAGTTGAGTCGTATGGTTTTTGCATATATGTTTTGTTTGGGCTCACTTACGATTCCGTCATAACCCGTTCCACCCTGGGTTGCAATATCAAATACAGCAGCAACCCTGTGGTAAGTCACCCTCCAGCCTTGGACTGGTCCTTGAATTTGACATACTACTAGCCAGTACTGTGTTGTTGTTGTTTTGCTTTTTAAATTGCATTGCTATGAAAATTAATGTCTTATTTTCAGTCTTCACAGTTATTTCCTTGAAACTGTGTTTTTTTGTTTTGTTTTGTTTTTAAATTGCATTGCTATGACAATTAATGTCTTATTTTCAGTCTTCACAGTTATTTCGTTGAATACTGAAATTGTTACTTAACTGTATATCTTCCTACAGGGGTCAAAATCAGTCAGATATGAATGCTGCCTCATTGACACCTAACAGAGAAGTATCCAAGCCTGCTGGTAAACAAGGAGGAGCTACTGGAACATTAATTCAACGGCTGGTAAAAATCTGATCTCACTGAGAATATAACATATGATACTAAACATTTAGGCTGGCTTGTACTTTATGTAGTTCAGCTTAACTCGTAAAGGATGAGCACCCATTTATCCTCGACTGCCAGGGAGAGTAACTTTAAAAAGTATTTTTGGGAAACGGTATTAAGATATAAATGGTGAATTGATAATAAGTAAAAGTTACTAAGCCTCTCGGGGTTTTGATGGGTTGGGAATGCATATATATACTGTATGTTTTTTTGCCATTTTTGGGGTGGACAGAGATTGGAGCTTGGGAATTAAGGGTGAATTCCCTTCTTAGCACTCAGTGGTGGGCATGACCATTAGCCTGTCACCTCCCAAGCCAAGTGCTCAAACCACTGCATAACTGCAGTCCCTTTAAAAGAGAGATATAGTGCATGAAAAAAATACATATACCTATACAGTATTTAATTCGATTGCATTTCAGTAACACATACATACACAATAATACTGCATTCTGTAGACATTAGACTCATTTCTTTTAGGCTTATTAGGGTTATGGTAAGATCTTGGAGGGTAGTGAAGGATGGGGGGACAGTATAGATGAATGTTTGGGTCGTGTGGAACCATTATTATGTTATTTATAATGTACTGTCTTCTAAAGCGCATACATGTAGACCATGCCACACTTATGGGTTAAGCATGTACCAGTGGAATGATTACTGATCATTGATATGAAATATGCTGTTGCTTTTCAGACACTGTAGAATGATTAATTTTTTAAATGTTTAACTATTACATTTTTGTTTTAGCATAAAGGATAGACTTGATAAACTTGCTTGCTTGTGTATCATTTTTTATTGTCACTATCAATCCCGTTTGACTGGGGATATACTCAGACTGGTTGGAACTGGGGAATTAAATCTGGATGCCCATCCTAATGCCCCACAGTGGATTTGTCAACTCCTGAGTAGTGCTCTAACCACTGTGCTGCTATGATCCTTTTCTACAGTACTTGCTTAATTAACAAAATTATAAGATTGCATCATTAACTAAGTTTATTAAGAATCCATCATCAGTACTATTAATATGTATTAAGATCAGTGCGAGGCTTCTTATAGTCGTTTTGTTACAAGGAACAATGAAGAATTAGCTACTTTTGTGACAGTTGCTATACATTGGTTTTGAAGCCAGTTTTTAATTGTTGAATTATAGGGGCATTGTTGTATTCTTAATAAAACTAAGAGATTGCAATATTTAATATTAGGTGCTAGTTATTATTTTTGTGACGCAGTTAATCCCCATGAATGGGGGTGAATACAGACAAGATTGAGCAGGGGGATTAAGGCTGGATACTACTTAAATATTGTGTCTTTAATTTTTCTAATCTCAGCATTTCCAGAATAATTCTTTCTTGGTAGCTTGTTTTCAATAAGGAAAGAACAGAAAATAATACCTTAAAAATTATAGCCCCTATTTTGTCACTCAGACACACTGACTTTTCATGAGGAAAAATATTGCTTCTTTTCCTTTTCAATATTAACATTCCATTTATCTTGAATAATAATCCTCGTTTTATGTGTCACTATTAGTCCACATTATGGGGTAACAAACTAGATGCCCTTCCTAACGCCTACAGGTCTGGTCCCTACGGATCAACATTCTACCACTATGCTACCATCATTTATCTTGAATATTAGACAATAAAGATTGAATTGCATTGTAGTTTATCTTAATTTTTCAAGTTTATAAATTATTGTTTTCCAGGATGCATGTGCTGTTAAAAATGAGAAGGATAATGAACTAGCCTTTAGCGTTGTTTCAGCATTACTGAAGTCTTTGAAAGAATTCCATCACAAATTAGGAGATACAAAGTGCATTGAGGTTAGTTTTTTCTTTTTACAAAGTGTACAGGGAGTCCTCCTATAACATCGTTCTGACTTATGTTGTTTCGTCGTTCCATCAGAGGCCAGTAAATAATTAATTATTAATAAATTAATATTGCTACCTAACCTGGCTGGTTCTTTAAGTTCAAACCGAGTGCCAAAATTTTGTAAGTGCGGCAGATGAATACACAGCTAGCAGCACTGCTGTATTCATATTTATCAAGTTAATGGCTTTTGTTTATTTATATGTTTATATATTTGGTGATATTGAAGGATTATATTTTATTAAAAAACAAAAAAAACACATAGCCGTAAATACGAATTTATTCGAAATACGCACAAATACACAGCTGTATTCGTCTTTATCATGTTAATGGCTTTATTTATTTATTTGTTTATATATTTGATTATATTGAAGGATTATATTCAATTAAAAAAAAAAAAAACTGTTAATACAAGTTTATTCGAAATAGTTTGTTGAGCGTCGTGTAAGAATCCGGCGTCACACAGCATTAGAAGAGGAAGAAAAACCACTGCTCAGTTTATTCCCACCTGCCACATTGTGCCTAGTGTTTTTGTCTGCTTTCTTGTCTTGTTCACTCGTTACTGACATTACTATGCCTCCCAAGCATATTAAGTGATAGTTCTGATGGCAGTGCTACTAAGAAAAGAAAACCCATCACCATATGGAAATAAAAATTGAAGTGGTAAACCGTGCTGAAAAGGGAGAATCTTCTACGTACATTGGCCGCAATCTCAGATTAGCCCAAACGACCGTGGCCGCGATCATCAAGGACAAAGTTCGCATCCTTGACCACGTGAAAGGGTCGACTCCTATGATGTCCACTGTTATCACAAGGCAGCGTAGTCGCTTTATGATTGAGATGGAGACATTGCTAGTGCTTTGGCTGGAAGACCAAAATCGACGGCATATCCCAGTAAGCCTCATGTTAACACAGGAAAACGCTAAAATATTATTCGAAGATTTGAAAAGAAAAAAGGGGGAAGGCAGTACAGGTGAGGAGTTTGTTGCTAGTAGAGGGTGGTTTGATCGTTTCAAGGCTCATGCTAATTTGCATAATATAAGAGTGCAAGGGAAAGCGGCTAGTAGTGATAAGGAAGCAGTAAACATGTTTCCCATTGCTTTGGCCGAGATAATAAGGGAGGGGGATTACCGTGCTGAACAGGTATTCAACATGGATGAGACTGGCATATTCTGGAAGCGTATACCTAGTCGTACGTACATCGCCAAGGAGGAGACAGTACCAGTCCATAAAGTCAACAAGGATATACTGACTTTGCTTTTGGGGGCTAATGCTGCTGGAGACTGTAAGCTGAAGCCCTTGTTGGTTTATTTGCCAGAAAACCCAAAGGTACTTTAGGGCATTTGGAAGTGTCAACTGCCAGTCATCCGGAAGTCAAACAAGAAACCTTGGATAACCCATCGAATATTTGAGGACTGGTTCAGCAACCAATTTCTACCTGAAACAGAGAGGTACTGTGCTTTCAAGGGTCTGCCCTTTAAGGTGTTGCTAATCCTGGACAATGCCCCTGGTCACTTTGGCCACTTGGATGACTTTCATCCTAATGTAAAGGTGGTTTACCGTCCGCCTAATACCACTTCCTTGTTACAGCCAATGGATCAGGAGGTCATTGTCTCTCTCAAAGCCTACTACCTCCGAAGAACTATCGCTATAGCTCTCAAGGCAACTTTGAAGGACAAGAACCTGACTTTCAAGGACTGCTGGAAGTTGTACAATATTCTTCATGCTGTGAAGGCTATTGGTGATACTTGGGAGGAAGTGATTCAAACGAACTTGAATGGGGTATAGAAGAATGCATGCCCCTGTTTTGTGAATGACTTCCAAGGCTTTGAGGAGACAGTTGAGGCTGTAACCAAGAACACAGTTGTCATGATTAAGGAGCTCGAGTAGGAAGTGGAGGTTGATGATGTAAAAGACCTCCTTGAATCTCATGGCGAGGAGTTATCTACAGAGGACCTCATTCAGCTGGAAAAGCAAATGCTTAAAGAGGAGGAAGAACTACCAAGCCCAAAGCCAAAGAGATTCACAACCAAGAAATTGGAAGAATTGTTTACCTTAGCAGAGGAATTGTTGGCAAAGCTTGAGGCTCAGGACCCCAATGTTGCCTGGTACAATAAGATGGAGAGAGGGATCAGTGATACCCTGAGGTGTTACAAGAAAATATATGAAGAGAAGAAGAGGGCATCCTTCCAAACTCACCTTGACCAATTCCTCGTGAAGGTAAAGCCCCCACCAAAAGATCCTGTGCCTCTACCTCAGGTACCTCCTCCTCTATAGACTTACCTGCCCCAGTATCTCCATTATGTTCTTTTACCTCTCCAGACTCACCTGCCCCAATCTCCTCAACACCTGCCTCTCCAACTTCCACCTTCCAATAAGCCAGTCTCTCCCTCTCTTGCAACGCCCCTTCTAGTGTGCAAGCCAACCACACCAGTAAAGGTAAGTTATAATGCTCTGTACTATTGTTCAATTTTACTCTTGATACATTTTAAAGGTAAGCAATACTATTAAGTTTAGTTTTAGTATTTTTTATCATAGATTATGAACACATAATTTTACAATGTTTTAAATGAATTATTTTTAATATAGGTTGGGGGCCCTAGGTTCGAATTTAGATGTGTTCTGACTTAAATTGAATTCCGACTTAAGTCAGCTGTCAGGAACGGAACCCTGATGTTAAACGAGGGCCCCCTGTATTTAGGTAATTTTCTTTTATGAGTGTGACACCAGAAGTACTGTCATGGACATGATAAATTCAGATCTTGTAAAGAAGACTAATACCAGTTTTCTTTAGAATTATTCATACTTACAAGGCAAGTCACACAATATAAGTTAACAATTTACGGGGTTATATAACTTTACTTGGGGTTCTAGACGTTAGTCATCTGTGAAAGATCCATAAATTGTGTATATGAAAAAAGAAAAAATCGGTTTCTTATGCTTTTTTAGAGCTAGAGTCTGGTAACATTCATGCATCCAAGTACATAGCTCGTGCTCATATTTTCATTTTACAGTTTCAATGAGAAATTTATTACCATAGAGTATTTGGCACTTGTTTATCTTATCTTTTGTCACCAAGGCAACTGATAAGTCTCCTTGATAATCATTCAGGTTTAATTGCACCATGCTCTTGATTTAGGAACAGTTTTAATGTTTTTTCACCTGCTGTCCCAACCTTCATTAGAATTTCTTCACCCAGAACTGTATTCATGAATTTGTTAGTGTGCACTGATCATCTTACTGAAAGATGTGCTTGCTATGTTGAGATTGAACAAATTGGATAGCTTTATTGAAAGAGATTGATTGTCTGAGGTATATCCCACCACTATTTACAAGGGAAACAATCTTTCTTTTATGGGGGATGTATGAATCAAAGTGCACACCCATGCACTTGTGCCTCATACAAAGTTAACCTAGTCGTTTTCCTCTCACAAACATGCTACTAATCTCCTCCCTTTAGTCTCTTGAAAATTGTTAGTTTCTTTTACACCATTATACTGAAATTATTCAAAGCCTTTTGCTCTACTCATGCTCACCCTAACACCTGGTAGGCTTAAGTTAGCCCGTCATTCATGAGACTAGACAACTCATCTCTACTCCTACTTCTGTCTCGCCAGGAAATTCATCAATTTATAGTCTCATTTCTCTTACAGTGGATTACCTCCCATTGGCTTGTTATGCCTGTAATGATAATTCACACTCCTCATTTACTGTTTCCTTTGGTTCATCCTAAAAACATACTGTTCTTATCTCTAACATTATTGCATATTATTTTTGACGAGTGTGACAATGGGATGGGCATAGAAAGTGTAGCTGCTTAAGGACAAGGCAGCAATAAGATAATTATTAACATTGAAAAAGACAGGCTGAAAAATTAATCACAATGTCATAAAGACCTACAATAATGATTAGAAAACAGAGATGGAGAGTGTTGTGACTTCTCAGATGTAAAGGAATAATAGTTGATAGGTCGTTAAAACTCGTCGTTCAGTTTTCTCTAAAACTGTCTGGTCACTGTTGTTTCTGTATTTACTGTTGGATATGAACATATGCAAGTATATTTTGTAATTCCAATGTAGTATTTTAAATTGCAACCATGATCATTTAGGCCTTTGTACACTGCTTCATGACAGGTTTGCATGGTATAGCTATAGCTTACCATGTGCCCTATGAATTTCTCTTGAAAATACTATAGCTCCAGAAATGTCTAATAAACCTGGATAAATAGCCCTCATTTTATTATGGAAGATCTTTACAAAATCTAATTGGGACACAAGTTTTATAAAAGTTCAACTTTACTTGTTAATTTTTAGAATAATCTTTTTTTTTTAACATTTCTTCAATTAAGAGCTTTACAAATATTTTGCACTTCAAGGGTAGGCTATCTCATCCTGTGAACTTGCAAACTTCACTGCAAAATATGATTTTGTATTATGTACTAAAGAACTTATTGTAAGTCCCATTGCATATGATACTGATTATTAACAAAGTATGAAATTACAGTGGTCTATTTCATTTTCAGGTTCTCACAGAAACAGATGTAATGTTCCGGATCATGAAGCCCAAAACCACGGATTTTAAAGGAATTGATAAATTACCTGAAGGTAATGAAAATCTTGCTAGCTCAGCAGTCAATAAATACAGTTCCGGTGTCGAGGCTGCCTCTTTCAGTACAACAGTACCTTTGAAGTATAATGCTTCTCAAAGAAATACTAGCACTTGGTATGCCCAAAGGAAAAGTGAGCCTCAAGCAGGCAATCAGGCTATGAAGAGTTCATCTGCTTTGGAAGCTGTAGCAGCTAATTATTCAACTAAGGACGTGTATGGAAGTGCTAAAAATAGTGTGCAGTCATCTTCCTCTCACAGTACTTCTGGATATACATCACAAGGAGCAGGTAGCATCACTTCTAGTGTCTCTTCTGGTTATAGTGCTCAAGTCACAGGTAGCAATGTTGTATCTCATGCCACCACCACTACCTCATATCCTACACAGGCCCCACTACCAGGTGGATATGGAGGCTACATTTTAAATAACCCATCAGGATATGGATCACAGGGAAATTATACTTCTAATTACTCGGCATATACTACGTCAAGCAGCTCAGATCAGAGTTCCACAGCAGAGAATGGTACTAAGGATACAGGATATCATACACTAGGAGCCACAGCCTCTATGGTAACTTATCCTGAATGTGTTAATCAAGTTGAAAACATGTTGAAAGTAGTTCGAGCAAGTAATGAACCACCACCACCAGGCACTGAAACTGTTCCCAACTACCATGCACAGCCACCTCCAGTAAGTTAAATTGTATTATTTGGGGGGGGACTATAAATACTAGTTTTTCTAGATGTTAGACATCTCCCCTTACCATATTGCTTTTGCAGTATTTTTATATATTATTAGAACAAAATTACAGCAATTTTGAATATGAATAGCACCGATCATAACACGATGTTTGAATCATATAAGTGATTAGTATTAATATGTTTTATTACATGCAAAATTTATTTTATTTCGTGACTTTGATATTATTCAAACTACATATATGCAAATGATTACGGTTTTCAACATCAGGAGTTGATTAATGCTTAAAGTTTATCTGTATTCAAATGCCATAGTCCCCATTGTAAGGGGATTGACTAAATCAAACCACTCCCCCATTCACCAGAAGACCCTCTCGCCCCATCGCGTCTTAACATTTTGGGAATCAATAGGCATCAAATTCCCCACACTGCCACAATGCTTGGATCTTACAGTGCAAGGGGGACAAGGCTCATTTCCAGTAGGGACACAACCATAGCTGATTTACCCCCACTGCTCTTACTATGGCAGTCCCTCTCCCCTTCACCAGCACCAATTTTTCCCAGTGTGTAGTACCGAGAAGGTTTGGGAATATCCCTTTGGACAGCATCATCTATCCATTATCTCTCGCAACCCATCCTCATATCTATTATTACATCTCTTCCCTACTCCATTGGCACACCACATGCCTAAAATGCTCTTTCCCCTTCATCCATACACCTCATTCACTATTCTTTCCATATGATTAGTAGGTTGGCCATGGCACCAGCCGCCCGTTAAGAGACTACGACTGAAGGTATTAGGATGCAACTAGGACTGGTCCAGACAGTTCCGGGTTGAGTCTTCCTTCAGGACAGTTCTTTCCTCATGCCTACAACTACACTGAATATTCTGGCATATTCATTACACATCTCTTGCTATTACATTACATTTGACAAGTCACAACATTCCCCACATCTGTCTCTTTTACTTTCTTTTTCCTCACATTTGTTATTATTTATGGAAGGTTCACAACTAATGGCCCCCAGTACCCGGCATAGAGGGGTGCAAAGAATCTCCGGGGATCGTGTTGACTCTACTATTGGCTTGAGGGCAGACACGCCTGGTGGTAGTAATGGTTCTGCTCTTAACCTTGCACCTCCCAATGGATCTGCTTCTCTCGCTCTTCACTATTCTAACATTCGTGGTCTGAACTCTAATCTTTCGTCTGTGGAACAGCACTTGGGCACTTTCCTCCCTAACCTCCTCCTCCTGTCTGAAACCCAGCTGTCTATACATGCTTCCACTGACCCATTCCAAATCTCTCACTATAATCTGTATACCCGTTTTCGTTCCAAAGGTGGGGTCTGTGCATACTGCTACACTAACACTCCTACTGCGAGGCTCATGGACCTTGAATCTCTTGACTTCAATGTTTTCTAGCTAAAAGTCTATCTGTCCACTACCACTCTCTTCCTTTGCTTCTGCTACTGTTCTCCAAACTCCACCGAGTTTTTGTCTTTCTTTGAATATCTATCCTCGTGCCATGAGTCCTTCCTATCTTCTCGCCCACATGCTGAAGTTCTCTACATTGGAGACTTCAATGTACACCACAGTGAGTGGCTTCATTCTTCTCACACTGATGTGGGAGGAAGCGAGGCCCTTGCTTTCTCTATTACTCATGATCTGGAGCCAATTATCAAACATCCTACTCGTGTTCCTGATCGTCACGAACATGCTGCAAACACTCTTGACCTATTTTTACTTCTAACCCTTCAAACTACTCTTATTCTGTGTTTTCCTCTCTTGGTAAATCTGACCACTCTATGATCTCAGTCTCTTCCATTTTCGCTCCCCCACCACCAATCCCTCCTACTCAGCGCCGCCTTTGGCTCTACGAGCGTACCCAACATGAAAATTTGCGTAACTTTCTCTTTGACTTCCCATGGGATAACTACTACTTTCGGTCCCACAACCCTGATCAGGTAGCTCTAAAAGTTGCCGAGATCATGACTGCGGGATTGGAGGCGTACATCCCCTCTTCTATAAAAGCTTTCTCACCCCCTAAACCTTGGTTTGACCGTGCCTGCTCCATGGCTATCCAGGCTAGGAATCAGGCTCACCGATCTTACCTAGCCTCTCCTTCCGATTTACCTCACTCTGCTTTTATTATAGCTAGGAATCGCCGTACTGCTCAGATTCGAAGGTCTAAGGCTTCCTTTATAAGAAGGAAAGTTGATGACCTTAACTCCTCTCGCACTGACAAATGCTTCTAGTCCTTAGCCAAAAACCTCTCCAAAAACTTCTGTAACTCAAGCTTTCCCCCTCTCATGCATTTTGATGGTTCTATAGCTTGCTCTCCCACTGACAAAGCCGCTCTCTTGGGTTCTCATTTTTCTGCCAACTTTTCTATCAACGATTCCAGCGCACCTGTTCCTCAGTCTTTTCCCCTCTCTAAGCCTATGCCCTCCCTTATCCTTCCTTCACACAAAGTTCATAAGGCTCTTTGCTCGCTAAAAACTAACAAGGCATCTGGCCCGATGGTATCCCTGCAAGGTTCCTTAAGGAGTTTGCAGATGAACTGGCTCCCATGCTTTGCTGTCTTTTTTGCCTCATTCTGTCAACCAGTATCTATCCCTCATCTTGGAAGCATGCTCTAGTTCAGCCTGTTCCTAGGAAGGGTGACCGCTCTATTCCTTCTAACTACCGACCTATTGCCCTAACCTCCTCTATTGCTAAAGTTTTCTAAACTTTGCTCAATTCTCACTTCTTGAAATGCCTTGAATCTAACCCACTTATCACCGATCACCAGTACGACTTCCGCAAGGCAAGATCCACTGGTGATCTCCTGTCCTATCTTACTCATGTATGGTCATCTTCTCTGAGGAACTATGGCGAATCCTTTGTCGTCGCCCTTGATATCTCTAAGGCTTTTGACAGAGTTTGGCACAAGGCTCTGTTGGCCAAACTTCCTGCATATGGCTTTACACCTTCTTTCTGTTCTCTGATTTCCAGTTTTCTTACTGACCGTTCTATATGTGTAGTTGTTGATGGCGCAACATCTAGCCCTTTCTCTGTTACCAGTGGTATTCCACAGGGCTCTGTTTTTTCACCTACTCTGTTCCTTCTCTTCCTTCATCAATGATCTACAATCCCCATCTTCCTCTCTTCTTCATGCCTGTGCTGATGATTCTACCCTTCACTTTTCCTCTGCCTTTTCTTCACAACCTTCATCTGTTACTCGTAAACAATCTCGTATCACTCTTTCTTCTACTCTTAACTCCAATTTGCAGAGAGTATCTGAGTGGGGCACTCAAAATTTAGTTAAATTCAATGCCTCCAAGACACAGTTTTTGGCTATCTCTTTATCCTCTTCTCCTCCTGATAACCCTGTTGTCTTCGAAACTAATGAGATTTACCCTCTTAACTCTATCAACATATTAGGAATCCATATAGCCTCTAAAATGTCTTGGAGGAATCACATAATCCAAATTTCTAAATCTTCATCCAAAAAATACTGCTCACACATCTGGGGTACTTCTTCCTGTACTTATCTTCTTGATAGGGTTGAATCTAAGGCAGTCAGACTCATTAATGATCCTTCTCTTACTTCTAACCTGGATTCTCTCTCTCTTCGCCGTAAGGTATCTTCCCTTTCTCTTTTCTATCGCTACTACTTCCGTCGCTGCTCTGATGATATGGGGAGTTGCATCCCTCCTCCACTGCCGAGGCCGTGTAACACTCGCCAAGCGGCCTCATCTCATAGGTACTGTGTGGAGATTTGTAGCTCGCGGATTGGTCGGTGCAGCGACTGCTGCTTCCCATCTACCTCCAGACTTTGGAACTCTCTTCCTCCTTCTGTCTTTCCTAATTCTTATGACCTTTCATCCTTCAAAGAGCAGATCTATCGTCATCTCAGAGCCTAGTATTCCATATCTCCGGATTCTCTGTACTTTGACTGTTTTTTTCTGCCTGCCATTTTCCTTTGTGTGACATTACCTCATCTCTGCCTTGCCCTTAACCTTTTTCTTTTCCATCATCTTGGTATTTTCTCATGCCCGGGCCTTTATTGATGAGGGCAGTTTCTGCCTGTCCCAGTGTCACACTCATAGGAAAAAAGAAAAAATGCTCAAACCACCTCAGCACACTGATCAGATGATCAGATTTCTCCCAGCATTCATTCTGAACTTCACCTCCAAATTTCTTGCTGTCCATAATTGAAGCACCTCTGCTACTTCTCAATTACCACATCTCCATTACATTCAATCTTCGCTCCATATAGGACTCTAAGCACAATCATGAGTTTATAAAACCTTTTCACATTCATAACTAAATACCTTTCATTTCAACTAAAGTTATTGGTGTCGTTCATTCTGAGAATCTTTACTTATACTCCCCCATGCACCTCTACCTGCAACCTATAATAGTTAAAATTCTCCACTTCAAGCATCTCACCATTTTCTCTCGCTGTGTAATGATCAATAAGCTTTGTATATCTTGTTTTACGTTTACCCATTTTCTCTCCCATCTTTCTTCTCTCAAACACCCTTCAAACTCTCCTCAAAATCAGCCATTAACTTACTTTATTCCACAAATATTTAATCACTTCTATTACCTCTACTTCACTACCACTATTTCTATCTTCTTTCCTGAACTAGATTTACTTCCCTTACCACTCCTTCCCTGTATACACTTAGCAGCCATGGTAACATCACACAATCTTGATCCAACCCTGTATTTACCTCACACCAGTTACTCTTACTATTGTTGACTCACTTACACACACACTACTACTCATGTAAAAACTTTTGACCTCTTCCTTTTCCAGACAATCGCAACAAATTCCGCAGTGCTAATTCAACCCTGTCATAAGCTTTTTCTTAATCTATGATAGCCCAAAAATACATCCTTTTACTATTCCTAAATACTTCTCACACGCCTGTCTTACCATAAACAGTCATTACGTCTAATTTTGTCACTCATCACCTACCCATACAACTTACCAACGACACTCAACACAGTAATTTCTTTAAAGTGTCTGCATTCACACTTATGTCCTTTCCCAGAAAGTTGTTCAACATTCTCACCATCAATTCCACTATATCCTCCTGACCATTTGATAAGTATTGCTTATAACTGCCCTATTATTCTCCTAACCTTTCACTGGCAATCTCCTATCATGTACCCATTGCCACAATCACTGCTCTCTGATTTCCTCCACAATCAGCAAATCTAAATACTCATTTCTCCCTCATGTCCACCCGTAATTTTGGATCTGCTTTATTCATCCACTCTTTCATACCAATCTTATTTCTTTACACTCTTTTCACTCCCCACCAAAACATATCTTGAAACCATCCAAAATTCTTGGAGAAGTATCTTCCTCACTCAATATTCACTCTTCTGTTTGCCATTGTCATGATGGAATTTGCTACCTCCTTCTTCACTCTGTTTTTTTCATATGTCTCCTCCTCAATACGACAAATCACCAGTCATTACCTTTTCATTTACTTCCTCCCATTCATCTCATCTTACATTCACTACCTCCCAACTTCAAAACTTCCTTATTAAGCACCTACATTCTTCTTACACTGCTTCGTCCATTTTCTCTTTTTTTTATTGGATTTCTCAGAATTGCATGATACGCTCGACCTTTGAATTAACTGACACATGGGGGAGATTCCGGTCTGCTAAATCCTGTTGCCCATTGTTTCCAGTGAACAGGAGGGTCCTTTAGTGACATTAATTACTTTATAAAAAGAAGAGGAATGATACTTTTAATCAAACACAACATCCAATGTTACAATGTATTATAACTGTATATTGTAAATATAATAAATCAATATTTTTATTTTTGTGAGAGAGATAGAACTTAAAAATTCTTTGTTCACCATTAGTTCATTGTCTCACAACAACAACATCAATAATAGTTATAAAAATAATAATAATAATAATATCTATGATATATGCGAGAGAGAGAAATGAAGTTCTTTGCACTACTGTCAGTTCAGTTTCTAACAACAATAATAATAATAATAATAATTATAATAATACATATGAGAGAGAGAGAAAGAGAAATGAAAAGTTATTTGTTCCACCAACAGTTCAACAATAATAATAATATGTATGATATAATAGAGAGAGAGACTGGACAATAACTTTAAAAGATAGGAAAAAACTTGGCAATTCTTGCCACCAACAGTTAAAGGAAAAATACTGTACCTCCATTTGGCAAATGCTCCAAAATAATACTTTTCGTTCTGATGAATTAAGACATAGAGAAACTAACAATTAAGAACGCTATCAGTGTACTGCGACAAAAGGTAAGACACTTGGATTATACCATATTACGCCCAGGTATGACTGGTTAATACCAAATTCAAGTTTTTCATGCCCGGGACCTAGGACTAATATATGACCATGTGGCAATGGATAAATACTCTTATCTGACTCAAAATAATGAAGGGAATGGAAAGAAGGTGAACAATTTATAACAATTGTAATATCAATTTCACATAATACAATAGGAAATATAATCTGAGATTTTACAAACCTACAGATTAACAAAACAGACAAACACATTACATTAATACAAACCTACAGATTAACAAAACAGACAAAAACACATTACATTAATACAAACCTACAGAATAACAAAACAGATAAAAACACATTACATTAATACAAACCTACAACACGACAAGGAATTAATAATGATAATTACTATAACTTTTAACTGACATCAAAAGTGAAATGGAATCTGGGGGGAGAGCAATAAATTAAAACACAACAAAGAATATACAATACAAAAAACAAGGAGCTCCGGGTGTATGAAATGTAGAAGCCTGGCTTGGGAATATGATCCTAGTATGACGTGATGATCGCTGGTTTGGAACTGTACTCTTTCGCCGGTCTTCCTAACCGGGTATTTAAAGCCTCGGACAGTGGGGAGGTAGTGGGGCTAAGACGGTCAGCTAAAGGAGGGTCGAGAGTAAGGCCAGAAACATCATTCTGATTGGCTGTTAGAGGTGACGTGAAAGCTGATTGGTTGAGCAGCGGTATTGGTAGTTAAAAGGGTTAACAAACTTGTTTGGGGTTGTAACAACCAGCTTTGGGGGGATGCTCACAAATGCATCAACTCCATGGTCTAAGTACCATGCACTACATAACCTAATAATTATTTTTGGGATAATAATAATAAGTATCGTAATAATAATAATAATACACATACATACATAAGATATATGCGTGTGTGTGTTTGTCTAATACAGCACAATGGTGTGCTGCATTTTATTACTTGTGGTATAATATTCATTACAGTATCATTGTTATAATAATAACATTAAATATACAGGGCTTTATAATTATTATTATTTAACATAAAGCAGACAACAGCTTAAAGCACTTTTCATTTCACTTTCTCTCCTTCTCTCTCCACACATGCATATTATTATTATCATCATTATTATTGTGATACACAGAGGTCATGGTAGCTTCTCTCTCTCTCTCTCTCTGCCACAACTGAAGAATACTGAATCTGCTGATCCAGATTTTGTCTGTTAAATCAAGGGTTTAGTGTCCTCACATTTCCTGTATTCCACTCTAATTCTTCCATATACCAGATAATGAGCAGCCACTCCATCACTATCTCATCACAACACATTCACATCCACTTCTCTTCCACAACTCCATAACCTGGAAAAGAGCTTTATCAGTAATTCTACCACCATATAGTCTGCCCCATACATACTTCAGCACTTTTTTTTTTTTTTTTTATGAGTGTGACACCGGGACAGGCAGAAACTGCCTTCATCAATAACGGCCCAGGCACGAGAAAATACCAAGACGAAGGAAAAGAAAAAGGTTAAGGACAAGGCAGAGATGAGGTAATGTCACACAGGAAAACGACAGACAGAAAAAACAAAGTACAGAGGACACAGAGATATGGAGGACTAGGCTCTGAGATGACGATAGATCTGCTTTTTGAAGGATGAAAGGTCATAAGAATTAGGAAAGACAGAAGGAGGAAGAGAGTTCCAGAGTCTGGAGGTAGATGGGAAGAAGCAGTCGCTGCACCGACCAATCCGCAAGCTACAAGTCTTCACACACTACCTGTGAGATGAGGCCGCTTGGCGAGTGTTACACGGCTTTGGCAGTGGGGAAGGGATGCAACTCGCCATCTCATCAGAGCAGCGATGGAAGTAGTAGCGATAGAAAAGAGAAAGAGAAGATACCTTACGGCGAAGAGAGAGAGAATCCAGATTAGAAGTAAGAGAAGGATCATTAATGAGTCTGACTGCCTTAGATTCAACCCTATCAAGAAGATAAGTATAAGAAGAAGCACCCCAGATGAGTGAGCAGTATTCTAAGCAGGGACGGATAAGATCTTTATAAATTTTAAGTAACTGCAAAGAGGAAAAGTAATGATGAAAACAAAACAAAACCCCCAATTTTTTGGATAAAGATTTAGAAATTTGGATTAAGTGATTCCTCCAAGACAAGTTAGAGGCTATATGGATTCCTAATATGTTGATAGAGTTAAGAGGGTAAATTTCGTTAGTTTCGAAGACAACAGGGTTATCAGGAGGAGAAGAAGATAAAGAGATAGCCAGAAACTGTCTTGGAGGCATTGAATTTAACTAAATTTTTAGTGCCCCACTCAGATACACTCTGCAAATCGGAGTTAAGAGTAGAAGAAAGAGTGATACAAGACTGACTACGAGTAACAGATGAAGGTTGTAAAGAATAGGCAGAGGAAAAGTGAATAGTAGAATCATCAGCAAAGGCATGAAGAAGAGAGGAAGATGGGGATTGTAGAAGATAATTGATGAAGAGAAGGAACAGAGTAGGTGAAAGAACAGAGCCCTGTGGAACACCACTGGTAACAGAGAAAGGGCTAGATGTTGCGCCATCAACAACTACTTTTATTGCAACTGTCAAAAAACTTGGCTCTCACTACACATTTCACTCATTTTCTCTTCACTTCCAGATGCACCTTCCAAATTACATCACTCATTGGCCCATCTCATACTTTAGCATTTAAATCATGCATCAATACTACATTCACATTTATTATTAGCCTCTCTTCACACTTTTAATATCTCAGTCCTTCTATAACCTTCTCACTTCTCTTACTATGAAGAACTACACTCACAAAAATTCACATCATGCATCCCAATCTCAATTTGATCTTCATGATGAGTGTTGACACCCATCAACATACACATCTTGCTCATTGACTAGGCCTCTCCTTTTTCTCACACTCTCTTCTCGAAACGCCTTACTTATGATGCTCCTAAACTTCACTTCAATTTTACCATTCATCTTTCTCTTATCCAACACTAACACAGTCATCCTTCTGTCAAATTTGCTACCAGTCTCTTCCATTTTACTCTCTCTTGTCCCAAAGTCTTTAGTTGACATTTATAATATGGTGATATATCTTGTTCCCTGTTAAGGAGAAAAAACGTCAATTTCTTTTGAATTAATGTTTTTTTCTGCTGTCACCATTTCCAGATGTAAAATATATTTTTTTTTATTGGTATGTGTATGAATATAATCTTTCTTTTTCGTAAATGGTACAGTTTTCTGCCAGTTTGGGCTGGATGGACACATCCAACATATAAACAAACTTTATTTCCATTTCATTATACAATGGGTATTCGTCAGCCGGGGCAAGCCCCAACCCCCCACTGTGGTGTCCAACCACAGCAGTTCCTGCCAGGAAACAGCTTAAACTCTCGGTCTTGGATGGAAACCGATCTTTCGACCTCGTGAATGCGAAGCCAGCGCGTTACCACTGTACTAGCCAGCATAAAATATATACTAGTAACAACAGTGATGGCTATACTTAATTTGTTGCATATCTTACTCTTACTTGCTGGTAGTTTTGAATCTGTACCTCATAGATGTGATGACGCTCTACCCCGGGGTTGGGCATCACAGCATATCCTTACCCACTTACCCTGTGGATGACCCAAGCAGTGTGGTGGTTTTGGGGGGGAATTATGCACACATGCACACACTCTTTTTGTCTTGTCTTCCTCCTCTTCCTACCCCAGGAGTCCAGACCAGCCATGCTATCTCAGTTCCACTCTTTACTTTAATCGATTCATGTTTTCTATGAGAGAGAGATAATCCCAGGGAAGTTCTCCCTCAACTCAGGTCTATACAGATTGAGGTTGATGGTTTCATTGAGAAGGAAAGACTTGCTGTCCAGTGCCCAGTATGTTCAGGTTAGGCTTGTTGTAATCGAGAGATGGTGTCTATCATAGCTAACCTTCGTTTTTCTTTATGCTTGTAAAAAGTGCCACATGATGAGTGAGCATTTAGTTATTAGCTTGGATATTGTGCTGATTTCTCAGAAGGTATTTAATTGCTCCATGCTGGAGGTGGCACACTTTTATGTTCCTTTGTAGCCTGAGTTATACAATGTAATGTTGCTTCTCACTGAAATTGGTAAATAGTGCTTGGATACTTTTTCATAATTAGACTGTTGTCTCCTAATTTATTTTCTGTTGTACATTATGAGCTTTAGCTTGTTCTCTGGATATATGGTAACTACATTCCTTGATATGATGTTTCTGATGCCCTTTTCATCAGTATGATAGGCTGTGCTTATGCAGTTCTTGTAATATATTTTAATTTTGTCGGTCTGGTCAGTGGATTATGAACCATAATACTGTTGAGTTTCTTCATTACACTTTCCTTGATTTCTTCTCTTTTGTGTTCGTTGTTAGTGAGGATCTCGGTGATGCGGTTTATCTCGGCCTGCCAGTTTCTTCGTGTGGAGTAGTGTGTCATACCATGGTCGATAAATGCTGATATAACGCTCTACTTATAGCACTCCTGACACTCAATTTTCGAATTCAGGCATAGTCCATGATTGGTACTTACCAGCAATATATTACAAGCACTATATCTGCCTGTGTCAACCAATCTATTACACTGCTTCTTATGGAGACACTGTAAACAGTTCATCGTGCTGATGAAAAAATCGTCAGACATCATATCAAGGTATGTAGTCACCATAAATTTTGAGGGCAAGTTGAATCGCAGTATCGTACAAAAACCCAAAAACCAGCAGCCTACTGTTAAGAAACAATCCAAGACTTCCATCTACCACTCTGCAGACATGTGGTCTCTTACATCACTTTTTGGGCCTTATGGATGATTGTGAGCAGCCTAAATTGGTTTGACACAGTCTAAACTTGATAGAAGAATGCTGGGCCACCTCCAGCATGGAAAGCTTCAAAACACTCTGAAAATTCAGCATAATATCCAACATAAAGAAATACTCTACCAAAATGTAACATTTCTTTACAAATAAAAAGAAAAACGAAGGTTGTCCATGATAGAAGCCATCTTCATCGACAACAAAGAAACAATCAGGCTTCAATAAGAAGAAATACGATTGAATAAGCATTCCCTTGGGATTACAGGTCACACTGGGAAACCCCTACATTAGCTTTCCATGATGCTCAAAACTCCACAGTTCACTTACATTGACAAAATACAGCAAACTACACCCTAGAAGGTCTGTGAGATTGAAAAGGTCATAGAAATATGAATAACTCTCCAGAGGATGTTGAATCACTAAAAACAAATAAAAACTAATAAAATGAATTAACAATGAGTTAGCCTTTTCATTTCAGTCGTCTTGCCTTCAAAATCTATTGATACTTTGATTTATTAAAACACTGTTATATGTATTAACTATCTAGAAAACCAATTTATCATTTTCTTTTCTTTACAGAGCATCTACAAAATGACGGCACCTCCTCCACCTTATACCCAGCAAAAGTAAGTTTTAAATGTCAAGATGTTAAATTTTAACAAGGCTTAACCAATACTGTATATATGAATATACAGAAGTAATTGATTGACCATATACTTTCCTCAGTGTCATGCAGATATTGTATTCCAGGGTAAAAATATGTAGTCTTGGACATGATGATGCTCAGTCCTTATATTTATTTTATACGTAGGATGCATTCTCGATGCGACTTTTCAAGAATTTTGTCATATACTTTTATAAATTGCCAATCTCTCTCATAACCACATTAGTAATGCTGAAAGCACAAGTTGACTTACTTTTAGCGATACATCTTTTGACAAATATTAAATATCTTTGTACTTACTTTCATGAATAGTTTCAGGAAGTAGCTTTGCCAAAGTTGAATCTTCATATTGGAAGTTATATATTGTAACACTATAAATACCATATTTGAACTTTGAATTTGACAGTTTCAGATTTTTGTTTGTTGACATCATATGAATGAGACAGTGTGTTTAGTATTGTGCTGAATAGTAGAATTATTAATATAATGTTTGTTTGTACAGAGCAATGTTTTAAAAAAAGTTAAAACACATTTGACATTGATTATTTGTATTCTATTAAATATGAGATTTCCAAGTACAGTCAACCCTCCATTTAACGGAATATTAGGGGGGACCCTGATTCATTAAATCCAATTGTCCTTTGCTTCTGATGGGGGGGGGGTTTAGTGGCAACAATTACATTATGAAAAGAAGAGGAATAATGCTTTTAATCAAGCTTTACATCTAGCACAACATCAAATGTGACAATGTAGCTCGCGGTGCAGCAACTGCTTCTTCCCATCTACCTCCAGACTCTGGAACTCTCTTCCTCCTTCTGTCTTTCCTAATTCTTATGACCTTTCATCCTTCAAAAAGCAAATCTATCGTCATCTCAGGACCTAGTCCTCCATATCTCTGGGTCCTCTGTACTTTGTTTTTCTGTCTGTCATTTTCCTTTTTATGTTATTGCCTGTCTGCCTTGTCCTTAACCTTTTTCTTTTCCTTCATCTTGGTGTTTTCTCGTGCCCGGGCCTTTATTGATTAGGGCAGTATTTTGCCTGTCCCGGTGTCACATTTATAAAAAGAAAATAATAACAATAATACTAAATTCAACATTTTTACTTTTGTTAGAGAGAGAAGAAAGTTTTTTGTGCTACCTTTACTTCAATTTCTCACAACAATAATAATAATAAGAATAATTATACATGAAAGAGAGTTATTTTGTCAGTTAAATCCAAAGTCCGTTAAATCAAGGTTTGAGAGTATAATACTGTAGTCTGCAGTAGTAGTAGTAGGTGAAAAGCTGTAGAACTGTGTACAGTTATGCCAAATAAAGTAGAGCCAAAGGCCCTAAACAAACAACATTATTTACATGCTCCTTGTACATAAGGTCTGGGTATATGGTATTACCTGCTCAGATTGTGATAGATTAAGCTAAAAATATTTAATTTATGTAAGAGGCTCCAGCAGACCTTAATGCGGATCTTGTTGTAATAATTAGTTTTTACTTATCTTCTGCTTTCACTCGTACATCACACACTTTTCTATTCACTTCAAAAGTCCCTCCTTATAACATCTCCATTCTACTTCCACTCCCTCCACCACCCTCTCTCTCATTACATTCCTGAGACTTGCCTGATACTAACATTACTATTTTTCACTTGGCAGACTCACTTTCAGTACTTCTCTTCCTCCTCTTTTCATCTCCTCTCAATCTTTTTCCACCCAATAATGAATTGACATCCAACATGACACCTCTCTAATTGTAGTGACTTACCGTGTTCTATTTCTTTCAGTGCCCTTTGTACATCCTCTTTTGTATTTTTTAATATTCTCCACAGCTATTGCAAGCACTTTCTTAGCATTAACCACAATCACCAACATTCAAAAACTTCTCAAAATACTCAGTCCATCTCACTCTCACCGCCACTCAGTCCATCTCACTCTCACCGCCCTTTCATCGTCTCGCAACTGCCCATATGTTCTTAAACTCTCTTTTCCCGACCAAAGTTGCCTCTTCACAATATTTTCACTTCCTCTTAACACATCTTTTGGTACCTGTCAGTGTTCAAACAAATATGTACCCCAACTCACATCTGCTCTTTTCTTTGCCTTTCTCACCCTGTTCTTTGCTATCCCAAGTTAGACTATGTACTTTCTTGTATACTCTTTGCAACCATGCCCCACATGCAAGTTTCTTTTCTGCCGTTGCGGCACTCATTTTTTCATTTCCCCATTCACTACATTTTTTCTTTCTACCCATTTATCTCATCCCACACTCTTTCTGCACACCCTTTTAAAAGTTATTACTTTCACTGCCTCCTCCACCTTCCCTTTCATTACATTCCACACATTCCTTAGAATTGCCTGGTACTAATATTCTCTTCAGCTCACTAACATTAGTTTTCTTCCTTCCATTCTTCTTCTCTTAATTCAACTTTCATCCATTCTCAATCTTCCTAATACATACTGTGCCAATTCTGATCCATGTATACTTATGCACATCTTTCTTGTTAAATACAATTGCTAGTGATTCCCTCTTAATACACGTCTTTTATCATGCTGTCCACCTCCAGTCCTTCCAAGCTCACTATCCTTCTTAGTCAAAAACCATCCACTGGCCGATTTCCTACTTTAGCATTCAGATAACCCATGAACACCACATTCACTTCATGCTTCACCACTTACTCTTTAAAAAAAATTATTCAAAACCACTTTTTTCTTCTTAGCTTCTCTTGCTTTTAAGACCGTACGCACTCACGAGTGCCTACACCTCTTATCCAAATCTCATTTTTACATACTTAATTGTTGATAACACTTCCAAGAAACCTCACACTATTTTCCCCACTCACCAACAGGATCACTCTTTCTCTCTGCCCTCTCTACTCCAGACACCTACCATACAAAATAACTGCACCTTACTTTTGCTTTTCAGTATTGTCTTACTCAGTGCTAACACACATCTTTCTTACCATACACAAGCTATCAATCTCCTCCTCCTTATTCTCACTCAATTCACATCCTCACTTATTAAGAGACCCACAGAGTGCTAAAGTTCTGGGTGAAGTCTTTATTTTGCCCAATATTGTTGACATTAATGACGAGCTGAGAAAGAAAGAGGAAAATGCAATTAAGAGAGTATTAACCAGGGGATGCAAAGCTTAATCAATACCGCACTTGGATAGAACCCACCCACAACTAAGACTACAAATATACACTATTTAATCTAGACACGCCAATCTCATTTCTAAAACCACCTCATCTCTGTTATATTCAATACTATACCATACAATGCCATTAGTGCAATCACTTATGAATAGACCTTCTTTGTAGTTATACCAAAATACCAATTTCTCTCCAATTTTTCATCTGTAGGCCACCAACTAATGTGGTATTTATAGGTTTATGTTTTTTTTTTTTTTAACTACATGGGGACGTGTGCCAATTGGCTCTCCCAGATCTGCTTAAGGTTCATTATTACATTCTTGCTCATAAAAATTTAATGTATGCAATAAAATTTATTATTTATTATGGTTTTAGGATAGGGCATGCACATGTGACAATTTTGTAATCTGTATCATGAGCTTCATATATAGAAGAATCATAAAATACAGAGATATAAATGCACCATATATACATTTGGTGCTGGATATACTCTTGATATACAAGGATTGTATATTGCATAGAGTGTAGTATTTGTAAAGCAGAGGGTGCACCTGCCTGCATGCACCCCCATGTAAAATGACTGGTTTAACATAGAAGCAAGTGACTGCCAAAAGGATACTGTTCTTAAGGTCTTACTGCAGAAACAGGTAATGAACAAAAGATGAAAATAAAGAAAAGGATGGAAATTATTATGTGAATAGATATATAATAAGTGAATAAAGTAGTGAGAGTACAAAACAATATTATAGAGGGTGGAAAAATAGGCATTTTATTAATTTATATGTAAAGAAAATATATGAATAAATAAATTATTATAGAGCATAAGTAGCTGAATGAATAGTCAGTATACAAAAGATATTAATAGATATATGAAATCATATGGCCAAATAGGCAAAGAAACTAGAGACATGAATAATTATAGAAAATAGCTGAGTAAGTAAACAAAAGGGCAATGCAATTTAAATAAATAAACAAATAAGAATTCTTTTCAGACCGTTTCTCTGATTCAAATGGGGATAGATCAATAGATAGATAGAGAGAGAGAGAGAGAGAGAAAGGGATGCATGTCCACAGGCACTCCCAGATATGCTTAAACTGTCATTATTACATTCTCTTACATATATTATATATTTAAAATTTCACTAGGCACAAAGATGTTAATGTTTTTACATCCTTAGTGATGGATATATACTTAATATTGGGAATAAATTGTCAGGACCACAAAAATGTTTTAACTTATCAAAATAACACAGTCCAAGATCTGTAGTCCTGTAACTTAACACATTCTTTAATATAATGTATTAAAGAATTGCTCATTTCTCGGCCACATAAAACACAGTTGAAGTATTCTGGGTGCATTGTTCCTGTTTTTTCACAAGTCACTTCCCACACATGTCTGTAGCCAAGTCTTATCCGTGTAGCAAGTCTATTACAATCACCTGTTAGGATTTTTCTTGTACCATGAGTGTGCGATATATTACAAAAACATTTATAGTGTGGGATAGAGTTGCTGTTGTGTGTCTGTGAAAGTATTATTAGTTGCAGGTCTTCTTGCATCTCATTTTTAAGTTTTGTTTTCAACTGAGACAGGGTGACAACAGATTGAGATGTTGACTCTTCCGCAGCCTTCTTTGCACACTTGTCGGCCTTTTCATTACCATTTATCCCAATATAGGAAGGTACCCATGAGAAGATGATTTTTAGGTTCATATTTGCACATGTGATAAGTCTTTCATGAATTGCAGTCATGAGGGTTTTGTAAGCTGGTTTTAAAGATCTTAGTGATAAGAGTGCACTTTTTGAGTTACAAAAAATGAGCACATTTTTTCCAGTACTAATGATGTACTCAATAGCATGTTTGATTCCAGTGATTTCATTCCATGACTGATGCCCACTTAGTCAAACTTAACCCTTTTTCATGTATTTGTACCCCTCCAAAGTTTTAATGCACTATCATTTTACAACCAGACCCTCCTGTGCTGCGTATTTGGGACCCATCTGTATATATACATAAAGTTTCATTAATTTTAGGAAAATTATTTTTGATAAATACTTCAACAGCCTCTCGCCACTGGTGCTTTTTCACGACAGGAGTTACTTCAAGGCCAGATGGTAGAGTTGGGAGAAAAGTTTCTACATTCACTCTGACAAGGATTAATTGCATTAAGAGCATCATTATTATGAAATAGTTTCACATTATGTTTTTTCACCTCATTACTTATAAGTTTGAAAATTTAAGGATGAATGGAACTATTGTATTGCATATCTCCTTTCATTAGGGACTTAAAGATAACTGGTGCTGTCTGTGACACCTGTAGTAAATAGATATAATTTTGAGAAGGAACTAATTTTGCTACTTTAACAACAAATATTGCGAAAGATTCTCTGATATGGAGTACTGATGGAGGAAGCTGTAATTCGTGAGGCATGTTTACAATTCGTGTACTCATTGGACAGCCGAAAATAATTTTCATTGCTTTGTTTTGAATTCTTTCTAAGGGAGTTAAGAGGACAGTGCTTAAGGAGATGGCAATATGGGTGACAGTCCTAAATCTTTATCTACTTATGTTAAAAATTTTAAATATTTTATTGTAAACAACTTTCAGCAGCCAACACCTTCCAACAGCAGATTATGGCTACAAATTACATGATGGCAAATAAATTTACAATACTCTGTCAAATAATTAAAGAACTTTTATTGAAAGTCACAACAGACTTTAAAAAGCCCTTCTCTATGGAATGAAAATTTTTTTCCTAAATCTTTTCCTAACAGATGTTACCTTCACATTTTGCTATTATCATACAAGAAATTTCTTCTCGTGGTTTTAAACAACAATAAAAAATTCTTTCTGAAATGTGATACTTTCCTGCTCTTGCTTTTGTGATATGCTCGGACATCTGGTACTACTTTGAGGAACTTCTGGTAATGATACTTTGCCACATTAATTTCTATCACATACATGGGGACTGAAAGGACAACATGAAATAATTGAATCAGAAATACTTCATGTTTCTGATTCCTCTCTGGAATGTTTACTTTAGAGCTGAAAATTCATTGTCTTTTACAAACAACACCTTGAACTTGTCATAATGTCTTATATAAACAAATTAAATGCGCACATTCTGAAATTTGAAAATTATAAATCGAATTCAATCAGCAGAACCTTGGAAGGTTAAGATGGGTGGAGGAGGGTTTCAATGACGAGTAGATTGTTTAGTATTATGATTTTGCTACTGCAAAATACTTCTGGAAACATGCCTTTACATCACCCACCTTTCTCTTGGTCGCCATATATTTGTGTCACATGTCCTTTTAGAGTTGGTGGTTAGTGATTGTTGGGATGGTATTGGTGTTTGGATTAAATCTCTCAATCTTAACAACCCTCTAAAGAATCGAGAAAGAGGTTCTTAGGACTTCATGACCATGTAGACGACAGCCCAATATATATATATATATATATATATATATATATATATATATATATATATATATATATATATATATATATATATATATATATATATATATATATATTATCAACTACATATGCTTGGATGAATGCTTCAGGAAAATTGCCCATGGGAAGGCTGTTCATATGGCAAAATTACCCCTGGAAAGGTTGCCTATGGGAAATCGGCATATACTGTATACGATTATTCACAAAGAAGGAAGGTGACATGCAATATAATTAAATGTAAGAATAATTTAAATACCTAAAACTATAATGAAATATGGCAGGGTTGCCATCCTTAAAATGCATTTAAATCCATCAAATGTAAGGTGCATGATATTATAATGTTTAATAAAAGTAAAATAATAGATATAGTTCAGCTTACAGAAGTTTTAAAGATTTTATCATAGACAGCACTTTGCAACTTGACACCAACCAAGTGAAAAGATTATGGCTACAAATTATACACTGACAAAGCAACTTTCAACAAATTTTATGAAAAATTTTAATTATATAAGGTTGACGGAATGCCAAAAAATTTCTAAACGGATTTTAAAGTTGCCTTTCTCAACGCATGGAAATGTCCTCCTGAATGTTTCCCCTATGGCTACTTTTTCCAGTTACTGCAATCACTATACAGAAAATTGTTTACCTGTTGCTACCTGTTGCTTAAACAATACCAAAACATTAACAAAGAACAAAGCAAGGAAATACTTCAATAAGGAGGGATATACTTTCAATTAATGTTCACGGAGCTGGTTGTAATCAAACATGAGGCATAACTAATCATTAGAAATCTTCACAATTTAGTTTTATATATCAGAAAAGAGTAAAGTAGTCTCCTTGGCTAGATGGTTGCGTCTGCGACTCTGTGTTGGCAGGTCGAGGGTTCAAGCCCCAGCACGGACTGAGGTTAAGTAAGGGCATACACTCAGGGTAACGATTACACATGCCAAAACAAGTCCTTTGCAAGAAGGCATCTGTCCTAGCCCTTGAAAAGGGAGTTCAAGATGTAAAACCGAATCATTATATCAGAAAAGAGTAAAAATTCCCATGAAAACATAAATCCTCATTTCCAAAACATATGAAATAACGCCTTTTACCATTAATTTGTTCCAAAACCCACAACGTCAATAAACGACAAAAGTCTAAAATACTCCTAATTTACCATTTTGTGTCCCTGTTAGTCCCTCTTTGTATGGGTATTGACAGAAACATACTGGAGCTCGGGGAGTAAGGCTGTATGCCTGTCCTATTTCCCTGTTGTGGGCTGAAACCTGCATCGTTTGTTTTCCGGATTGCATGCTCTATCATGAGCTACAGGGATCCCAATAAGAAATCCAATGTATAGTGGTGAAGACTAATCACATTGCAAGTCCCTGTGTTATTAAAAATATAATTCTAATTAACAAAATACTTGCATATTGGTAGATAATAAAATGTGTAAAAGTATGTCATATATTTTAACTTATTTTTACAGTGTGACTAGGAAGGAGTGTCAGAATGAATATTACTGAAAGTCGGTGTGCCAGTGCTTGCTGTACAAAAAAAAGAAGTTTGAGGTTGTTGGCTAATGACAGCAGTTTCACTGTGTGAGTGTGATATGCAAATGACAGGATTTGTTAATTGAGAGTTACTTATGACCTGATTTGTGCAATCAGAAGCTGATATGACCTGATTTGAAGAGCGAACTGGGAAACCAGCAGGTCCAACATCGGCAACAGAATCCTCGAACACTATCATTTGATGAACTGGAACAAGAGATGGCTGAAGAGTAGCAGGCTGTAGCAGAGCTCCACCTCTCCTTAAATGAGCTACACCATGAGAATTATGGTCATGTATGTGATGTCGTCCACCTGACTGCAAATCATCTCCTTGTATACAGTCTTGGACAGCAGAAGCTGACACAACAATACTAGAAACTGATGGAATAGTCATTGCATCAGCTGCAGACATATCTGCATTCATGTTTCCTTGAAGGATTTCTGGAGTTAGTGTAGTTATATGGGGAGCCTGAAAAGCATAATGTTTATATATATTTCTTTCCTAACTTTGAGTCAATAGGATAAAATTTCCTACAATATAAAATCATAGTTTTTCAAGTTGACATATTAACCCTTCCCTCAGAAATATTTTTCCAAAAACTGCAATTCCACGTGAATTAAGTAAAAAAATAGAGATGAATCATTTTAGATACATCTCATCTGTTACGGAGAGGCTGATATGCTGAGACTGGGATTGGCAGATGTATTATTAGGACAAAAATACTCGTTTCTACCTTTGAAAGCTTTAAAGAATACGAGTTCAAAGCGTTACTATATAAACTAGCTTTAACAAGATACTTTTTCCTTCTCTGAAAACAGGCAAACTGGCAAAAAGAAGACATTTCGTCATTGCTGAGGAGGGGCTTAATGATAGTTTTCAACTTTATATGTGAATTATGATGCACGTAAAATATAAGATAATAATATCTATTACCTGTTATCTCATTACATAGCAAAGTATATGAATATATTAATTTACCATAAATTTTTTTACATTCAAAAGAAATTATTCACCGAATACATATCAGCTGAGGGAAGATGATGAAGATCAATACTTGTTGTTTCTGCAATGTTAACTTGACTATCAGTCAGACTTCTAGTAATGTTCAAATCACTTGATGCTAAAGCGGGAGCTGAGGACTCTGCTAACACAGACGTCAGAGTACCTATCTTCTTCTGAAGCAGGGTCGCTGTAGTCATTCCTTTTACAAAACTCGTTGTCACAAAGGTGTCATCAGAAACAATAAGAGGTGTTACAGAATCCGTCACCTTCATTTGTAAGAGTGCTTCATCCTTGGTACTCTTTGAATCTGTTTCTGTAATATTTTTTGAATACTTAGACTCTGATATACCATGGCTGCTTGCATGACGTTTTACCTATGGAAAAGATAAAACACTGAAATTGCCTGAAATATTAATATATTGCTTTTAAACCTTTTTTTTTTATTGTAAGAGATATACCATATCTTTATATATAAAGATATTGTATATCTATTTTTAAAGATATACCATATTAAAACTTTGCCAAAACAAGGAAACTCATGTTTAACTTCATCCGAAAACACATCTAGTGATGTACCTATAAGTATCACACATCACTGTACTTCTAAATTCAAGAACATAGAAAGTTAAAGTAGAACATGAATAAATTAATATGGCTCCACTTTGCCAAAGTTAATTAAGCATAACAAAGAGAGAGTAGATGCATCCCTTATATTGTTATCCTCTAATAAATCAGCATGTTCAGGGATTTATGTCAGAATAGTGCTTCCACAAACTTGGAGTTGATAAGATGCATTTTTCACACATATGAGAAAAAAATTCAAGCAAGTTTTCTTTTAAGTGTATACTAACTTAATATATAACACATATTATAAAAAAGGATACACAGACTAACAAAAAACACCAAAAGTGGTATAAATTAGAATTATACAGTAAATATGGTAAATTACACATATGTAATACAAACATTTTCACTGATAGAGTTATTGAGCTTTGGAATAGGATTCTATACAAGGCTACAACTAAGAGAATGGTGCAGAAGGTGATAGAGAAGCTGACACTGATAACCGGGTAATGAATGACCTAATTGAAGAAAGAAAATTAGAGTTTAAAACCAGTGGACAGATCACAGTCAGTCAATGTGTACATGGTTTAATATGATATGACATATATTGTGTAAATCAGAAAGGCTTTACTAAGTCAAGATTTTTTATAAAAAGTATATTACTGCTTTAAATGACAGGAAAAAAGTTTAAAAACAGTGGACAGAGCTGGAAGTCAGTCACTCTGAGTATATAGTCTACTTTGACATGACATGTACTGATGCTCCTCTACTTACGAATATCCGACATACAAACATCCGGAGATACGAACGATATGTGAAAAGTTATCTGTCCTGCCGTCTCACAGCAACAGCAACGACAATACAAATAACAATAATAATAATACGGCATGATTGCGAGAGAGAGTGAATGTAAAATTCTTTGCAATGGCATCAGTTCGGTGTCTCACAACAAAAATAATAATAACAATAATAATAATACATGAAATGAAAGTCAGAGAGAAAATTCAGGCTATTTCTTACCAGCCAACTGTCATTATAACAGTTCAGCAAACATAGTCTATAAAGTATTTATTGAGTAATAGTATTTATTGGATAATAACAACAATAATAATAAAAATAGAGACCCTCCCCAACTTAAGAATGACCGAGTTACAAAAACTCACAGATACCATCAAAAACCTACATTATCTACCCATGTATTAATGTATGTATTACCTAAACAAAACTTGCGAACAGACTTCTGAAACCTAACTCATTTGTAAGTTGGGGAGTGTCTGTAACAATAATAATAATAAGAAGAATAATGATACACAAATGCATACATAAGATATTTGCACAATGCTGTGCTGTATTTATTACATGTGCTATTACTATTTATTAAAGAATTGTTGCTATAATGATAATAACAATAATATTACTATTCATTACAGTATTGTTGCTATAATAATAATAATAATATGTATGATGAGAGAGAGCTCAGGCGACTTCTTACCATGGTTTCTAAATGAATGGCCTAAATGTAGCATACACAGTCTATTGAGTATATATTGGATAATAATAATAATAATAATAATAATGGATTAAGCTGAATTAATCCATAAGAGAAAGAGGGAACGACATAGTGAGAGAAAAGAATTATCACTTTTCTGTACGTATGGAACCAGGTCAAACCACAGCTAACAGTCAACTTGTAAGTATATTTAAAGAATGATGTGAAACTCAAATTCACTAACTCTCTATCTCTTGTTCCCTGTACATATGAAATTATGAAGAAATCGACTTACGTACAGCCATTTGGAACGTAACTTGTTCATATAATGGGAAGCATGCGTTTTGTCAATACCAGAAGGGCTTTACTATAACTCTTAAGTTTTCTTCAAAAGTAAATAAGGGCTTTATTATTGAGAAAGGGTAAGTCTAAAAGTGAATGTCCCTTAGTATCTAAGTTTACTGAACTAAAATTGAGTCAGTGGAATAGAACTAGGTCCTGCATTGATCATGCAACTTATTTCATAATAATCTGAAGTCTATAGAAAGGGGAGTACAACTGGGATATCCCTAAAAGCCTGCAATACGCTGCCTAGTGATTACAATAGATATCACAGGAGTCGAACCTTTCACGTGGTCACGGATGCGATTTTGCGATCTTTGTCTTGGATTATCATGGGCACGGTTGTATGGGCTAATCCGAGATTGTGGCCAATGTTTGTAGAAGATTCTCCCTTTTCAGCACAGTTTACTACTTCAATTTTCATTTTAAGGTGATGGCTCTTCTTTTATTGGTGGTATTGCTATCAGAACTATCACAAACATGCTTGGGAGGCATAGTAATGTCAGTAATGAGCGAACACAACGAGACAGCAGATAAAGGCACAATGTGGAGGGCGAGAATAAACCGAGCGGTGGTTCTTCTTCCTCTTCCAATGCCACGTGACGCCGTATTCTTACACGACGCTCAACAAACTATTTCAAATAAAATCGTATTTACAACTATGTGCTTGTTATTCTATTTTTATATTCAATATAAACTTTCAATATAACCAAATACATAAAAAAATATATATATAAAGCCAAAATCTTGATAAATATGAAGACAGCTGTGCTGCTAGCTGTGTACTTGCATGTATTTCGAATAAAATCTTATTTACAGCTATGTGTTTGTGTTTCTTTTAAATTCAATAAAATCCTTCAGTATTACCAAATATATAAACACATATATAAATAAAGCCATTTGCTTGATAAATATGCATACAGCTGTACTGCTAGCTGTGTATTCTTCTGCTGGCTCACAAGCTGTTTAGCGCATGCAGTTAGGATATACAGCACCAGCCAAGAGGGTTGAAAAATTTATTTATTAATAATTTATTCATTATTTATTGGCTTCTGATGTAATGGCGATGTAGATATACATGTTAAGTGGTCCTTTAACAGGCTGGTTGGACAAAAACATACTCGGCTGTTATCTGGTACATTTTACCGACGACAAATTAGGCTGTTAGAGCCCTAAAACAATATATGGTATTGTTACAGTCAGGGAACAAGGTGGTTTGTGGTATAACAGCTTGTTGGATTCATTACTTCAAGCTTACTTCCATAAGTAATGTAGTAAGTCTCACAACAGCCTTGGGCCCTGTTAGTCATGTATCAGCCTCTTGGATTATCGGTCACGCAAATCTAGTGCCACTCCCGTTTGCCCAGATGTCTAATCTCTTGTAAATATATATGTATAGTCTCTTGTAAATATACCTGTACAGTCACCTCTCAATTCATTCGAGTTTAAACTATGTGAATTTGGATTAACGCGTCTTGAAAATAAGAGTAAACTAATTCGATATTACGCGATTAACGCATGCAAGAAAAAGCGGTTCAGTTTAGTAAATCTGTATATTTTTAATACTCAATCTCTCTCTCAATATATATATATATATATATATATATATATATATATATATATATATATATATATATATATATATATATATATATATATATATATATATATATATATATATATATATATATATATATATATATATATATATATATATATATATATATATATACACAGTATATATGAATAATTTTTACCCCAACCAGGTCTTGAACATAGGACATAATTACTGAGCCAAGGCGCTACCAACTACACCACAGAAGGTCTAAAAGGGATACAAACCTTACAGCTATATCAACTATACACCTAGTTCTTAGAATGACGCTAAGATAGGTTCTCAGAAGTGCTGCGTATTTTAATTTTCACGTAATTTAACGAGTAATTTTTCATAAGAGACAACGATAATGGGCATTGATACATTCCACAACCGTCCATAGACACACTATACCAAAGATATAAGATAAGAAAAACATATTTTATAAGTACATAACAAAGCAGAAAGACCTGTAGTTATTTATATTAACATGTAAACAGTGTACAGTATAAAAGATATACAGATTTACTGTACAGTAAACAAATTAATGCACTCTATTATGCGGTGGGCAACAGGCATACACTGGGACGTGCATGGTGGCGGTGAGCACGAGGATGCAAACGTTATGCCGCCTCCGTATCAGCTGATGCACCCTCGCACACTATTTCCCTGACGATATTATATCAAAAGTTTGTTTGCTGTTTGTTCTTAATGCTTTTTTTCAATTCTCTTAATAATATTCGATCGCATTAAGCGGTAGAAGGAGGAGGAAGATGCGGGAGAACGAACCTCTGTCAGCAAACGTTTTGCCGCTTCCGTATCAGCTGAAGGCACAATATCTTACTCATAAAATATTTATTTACTCACCCTATTTGGGGTTTATCTAATTTTCAAGATTATAGTATAATTAAAATTCCTTGGCTCTAAACATTATTCTATCTTCTTTACATATCGACCATGCTGCACGAAATCTTAACGTAAACAAACTCAGCTAAGATAAAAAGAAAACTATACAATTCGTTACAAAGAAAACGTATATCGTACTGTCGTAAAAAAAGTTTAAGCCTTAAAGTGAAATAAAAATACACCACGTGGTTTAGGAAAGTCAAGTTTGTAACTGATATTCACCATGAATTTTCTGGGCTGGATGGTGTTGTGACAACTAGATATATTTTTATGCCCTTAGGCCTCTCACATATAGGCGCCAAATGCTGATAGAGGTCAAAGTTGCTCACCCAGTTCCATACATTCTCACGACAAACATCTATATGTACGTACGTACATGCATATGTGAAAACACTCGTTAGGCCTATTTGATAGCCCTGCCTAAAAACCATCCACAAGGGCAGAGATTACCTCCAGCTGGAAGCCTATTGGCAAGGCTGTTCATGCCGCCATGCCCTGCCATATTGGTCATGCAAGAGAGTAAGAGTTAGTTGTGCACAGAGAGCTCAGTTAGAACTTGATTGGGACAGAAATAAGATCTCTAGAACTTTACCCTAAGGGGACAGGGAACATTGAGGTGTAGACGGGGAGCTTTGAGGTGTAGAATAAGTTTAGAAATAAATAAATCAATTTAAATGAGAAGATGCATATCTGTTATAACACTACCTTCAATTATTAATAAGAATAATTATCGTATTATAGCAAAGACCTATACAACAAGTGGCGGCAGCGCAGGACGATTCTACACCAAAAGTACAGTGAAGAGACAAGAAAAGACTAATGCCAGTGCATATCGTGCCGTGCAAAATGGAAGAAACAGATAATAACGCATCTCTGGAAGCAATGTCCGAGGTAGAAAAGATTCGTTGAATCCTCGAGTTAGAAGAAACTTCAAGACGCTTAAAAGCAAGCGATGCCGAGAGCTACACCTCAGGCTCCGACGACTCTCAGAGTATCAAGAAGGCACAGCCAGTCACACCTCTCCCCCATCCCTGTATAGGCAATGTGCCCCGCAGTTAGAATTGTCCCATGCATTTTGATTCCAAAGGAAAGTTGCTGAAACTTCGTTCACGAAGGCTGAGAAACGTAAACTGGGAGAAAGATTCAGCGCAATTCATGTCTTTCACCATGCACCACACTGTGAATGTGGCTTTGAGAAAAAGCGCCCCTACCAGGCATTATTTGTTGCTAAATTCGACTAAGAAGACACCTCTGATGGTGAATCGGGGATTTTATGAGACATATGTACATCGGCAAGAAAATGAATGAGCCCAGAAGAAAGGAAAACCCCCTCCTCCAGTGCCTGTGGCCATGACGTTCTTCAAGCAGCATCCCAAAATGGCTAAGTACTTGTAATATTTATTCAGTGAGTAATGGGACCATTATTAAAAGAAACTGAGGTCGGAGGACTCCGCCATTTTAATTTGTAGCTATGCTTTTTGCCAGGTTAGCTGTTGGCCACCGTGTCCGAATTCAAGACCCAACATCACGCTGTTGGGACAAGGTCGGAGTAGTTATGGACTGCAGTAGGTCCAGGTAGTACAAGGTACGTCTTGCCAGCGGATGAGTGGAGGCAAAATCGTCGACAACATCCAATACCCTCTCCTAGTGATGACCCTCTCCCCTATGTCCCTGTGGCTCCTTGCTCGGCATTGCAAAGTCCTATAAATAATCTCCTCACTGTCCCATGTCGTTCACCTCAACTCATGGAAAACAGAGTCCGCTCATAATGGTACTATGAGCGTGAGGGGGGAGGGAGGTGTGGATATACGTGTTAAGTGGTCCTATAACAAGCTGGTTGGCTAATTACATATTTGGCTGTTAGCTGGTACATTTTACCGATTGCTGACGACCAATTCTGCTGTTAGAGACCTATAAAAATATATGGTATTGTTACAGTTCGAGAACGAGGTGGTTTGTGGTAAAACAGCTTGTTGGATTCAATACTTCAAGCTTATTTCCATAAGTCATGTAGTCAGTCTTACAACAACCTTGGACCTGTTAGTTGAGCATCAGCCTCTTGGGTAATTGGTCACGCATGTCTAGAGCCTCTCCCGTTTGCCAAGGTGTATAGTGTCTCATAAATATATACGTATAGTCTCTTGTAATTATACATGTATAGTCACCTCACTATTTACGCGAGTTTAAACTACGCGAAATTGGAATAACACCTCTTGAAAATAATAGGAAAAAAAATTTATTTCCGCGAATAACGCACAAGAGAAAAAGTGAAAAAAAAAATGGTTCAATTTAGTAAATAAGCAACCTCCTCTGAGGCAGTTTCCCACCATGGTGCCATGTGCTTCTGTCTCTCTTCATCCAGTATGAACCCCAACTACAACTACAAAATGGGATTTTCACCCGTTTTGGAGTGATTTTCACATAAGTCATTGTTGTACTAATAAAGCAATGATTTATGATACTCTCTCTCTCTCTCTCTCTCTCTCTCTCTCTCTCTCTCTCTCTCTCTCTCTCTCTCTCTCTCTCTCTATATATATATATATATATATATATATATATATATATATATATATATATATATATATATATATATATATATATATATATATATATATATATATACAGTGTTCCCCCGGTTATTCGCGTTTCTTGGTTCGCGTTCTCACTGTATCGCGTGTGTGTGTGTGTGTTTTTTTTTTTTTTTTTTTTTTTAATAAAGATTATTGTGACACCAGGATGGGCCAAAAAATGATAAAATAAAGCAGACTTTATCAGGTTGTAAAGAGAAACAGAGATGGAGAGTGTAATGACCTGTCAAATGTGAAGGGATTATAAAAGATGTGTCATAAATATCCAGCCCTCTGCTTAGTTTTAATATACATCTGCATTACTTTCATGATGTCTATTCCAATAAATCTGCTTAGATCTCATTATTATTATTATTATTATTATTATTATTATTATTATTATTATTATTATTATTATTATTATTATTATTATTATTATTGGCAACAATAATTTTCCTTTGATGATGATTGTGGAGATTATTATCATCATCATCATTATTATTATTATTAAGGGCTCATCATTGTTTGTACATCTGTTGGTTTATTTACTTTTAATAACTGTGTAAAGTGCCCCTCCCTAGTTGGCTGGGACAAAGAGAGTGTGGGGGGTTGGGTAGAATAGAATGTTGGAGAGAGAGAGAGAGAGAGAGAGAGAGAGAGAGAGAGAGAGAGAGAGAGAGAGAGAGAGAGAGAGAGAGAGAGAGAGAGAGAGAATCTTTAAGTAACTCTTGTTCATTCAACCAAAACTACATTATTTATAGTAAAAATAATGGTTTAATTACGAATTCGTAGTAATAATGATGATGCTGATAATAATAATAATAATAATAATAATGATAATAATAATAATAATAATAATCTCCCCAATCATCATCAAAGGAAAATTATTGTTGCCAATAATAATAATAATAATAATAATAATAAGATCTAAGGAGAAGTTTTAGAATAGACATCATTGAGGTAATGCAGAGGTATAGTAAACCCAGCAGAGAGCTGGATATTCATTACACATCTTTTATAATCCCTTCACATCTGACAGGTCATCACACTCTTCATCTCTGTTTCTCTTTACAGCCTGATAAAGGCCGTTTTATTTTTAATTTTTGGCCTGTCCTGGTGTCATAATCATCTTTATTTATTTATTTATTTATTTTTTTTTTTAAAGGCTGATCCTACTTCGCGATTTTCCTGGTTCACGCCGGGTCCCGGAACCGAACTACCGCGATAAGGGAGGGAACACTGTATATGTATATATATATATATATATATATATATATATATATATATATATATATATATATATATAATTAATAAAGAAATTGAATAAAGAGAGAATCATATATTATTGTTACACTGGTACAACAAAGACTTATGTGAAAAAGCCACTCCAGTAAGGGTGAAAATTATATTAAAAAGGTCACTATGGCTTGACACTGTGATCACCGCCACCACACACCTGGTATCCACCGTACATAGTGATAAATAAATAAATCAATAATAAATTAATATATAGAGAGAGAGAGAGAGAGAAAGTAAAAAATCATTGTTTTACAAGTATAACAAGGACTTATGTGACAAAGTCACTCCAATAAGGGTGAAAATCCCACTCAGAAAGTAGTTTTGGCTTAACACTCTGATCACCACCACCACCACACACCTGGTTCCACCGTATACAGAGAGAGTTAATTTTTTTATTTTTTATTTTTCTGTTCATCTGTACAATATATCTTTAATACTGTACTTTTTACTTTTTAGCTTACATACGTATTTTAGCTTGGTTATGTACTTGTAAAATGTGTTTTATTCAGCTTTTTTTGTTTGTTATAGTGTGCTAATACACACTTGTGAAACATATCTATGTATATTAATATTATTCTTTATGGAAATAGACTGCTTAAATTACACGTAATTTTTATTACACGAACCTTTTGAGTTTTGAGAACCTATCCTGCGCTATTTCAAGAGATGAATGTATATATTTTCTCGTAATAGACTGTAAGGCCAGAACCAAATGCTTCCTTAAAGAAAATATATCAACAGACAAATCGACGTAACTCAGAAGGACGTTATACGAGGACTCCTTGTGTGTGTGATATATATATATATATATATATATATATATATATATATATATATATATATATATATATATATATATATATATATATATATATATATATATATATATATATATATATATATATATATATACGGGAACCAATGCAGGCCAGGGGTGGGGATGAGCCATCGCTACTTGATCTAGTATTCACAGATAACGTATTGGATATTGAAAAAATTGAATATGAACCACCAATTGGAAAGAGTGAACACTGTGTGTTGTTGATGGAGTATATCATTGAAGATGTTCAGCCTGAGAGTAGAGGCACTGAGGACACGAGGAGGAACTATCCGAAAGGAGATTACATCAAAATGCATGAGCTTTTTACAGTTATTGACTGGAGGACCTAAAATTACAACAAATCTGTACAAGAAATGTATGACATCTTTTGTGAGAAATATGGGAAGATAGTAGATTGCTGCATACCGGTCACCAAAGTAGGTGTAATTCATGCCACAGAGAAGCAGTTTGATAATGAGTGTAAAGAGCTAAGGAGTGGAGAGACAAACGCTGGAAAAGGCATAGGAGGAGAAAAAATATAAACGCCTAGCAGACCTAAGAAAGAGCAAGAAATTATTACATAAGTAAAAGAAGAGAGGCAGAGAAAATGAAAGGGACATCACCAGGAAGGCTAAAGAAAATTCCAAACTTTGACACAGCTTTATCAGAGCAAACCTGTAGGTAAAAGAACAGGTTTTAAAGCTTAAGAGAGCGGATGGAAGCATCAATGAGATGGATGAAGATATCTGCAAAGAATTGAACAAGGAGTTTCTGTCAATATTTACAGTAGAAAATACCCCAACCCCTCAGATTGCAGAGATAGAAGCTCATGGGGTCAGTATTAGAAAACATCATCCTTTCAGCCACAGAGGTATGCAAAGCGATGATGGAGTTAGATGTCCATAAAGCTACAGGTCCTGATGATATATCCCCTCATGTACTTAAAAAATGTGCAAATTCAATATTAATGGCGCTAAGTATCATAGTTAAAAAATTGGTGGAGTCTGAGGAGATTCCAAGATGCTGGAAACAAGCGAAAGTGATACCTATCTTTAAAAAGGGAGGGAGGGATACAGTTCTAAACTATAGACCTGTTTCCTTGACCCAGCATAATTTGCAAAGTTATGAAGAAACTACTAAGAAAACATATCTCTCTTCACTTGGAACCTTTGACTTTTTGTCGGTGAGACAACATGGCTTCAGAGAAGGTAGATCAACAGTAACAAACTTATAAAAATTTTATGATGAGGTAAGCCGAATCTTACAGGAAAGAGAGGGCTGGACAGATTGCATATTCCTAGACTTCCAGAAAGCATATGACACTGTCCCACACGGAAACATATTAAGAAACTGCAACCAATGGAATGAATACATGGAATTATCTTGGAATGGATAAAATCATACTTAGAAGGAAGGGAACAGACAGTTAGAGTAAGACAGTGTCTGAATGGAGAAGAGTTGGTAGTGGAGTTCCGCAGGGTTCAGGTTTAGGGCCACTTTTGTTCCTTGTATGTATATGTAAATGACCTACCAGAGTCTGTAATTTCATTCATGAATATGTTTGCAGATGATGCAAACATTGCGAAGAAAGTAAGAAACGAGAACAATGGTAGAGAGCTTTAGGAAGATCTAAATAGTCAGCAAGAGTGGTCAGAAAAGTAGCTAATAAAATTCAATACTTCAAAATGTAAAGTAATTAGAATGGGTACAAGTGCAAGAAGGCCCAAGCTTGACTACTCGGTGGCAGGAGTAGAACATCAAGAGACAGAGAATGAGAGAGATCTAGAAGTAAACATACTGGCCAATTTGTTTCCAGAAATGCATATAAATGGCATAGTAAGGTCAGCATATGCTTTCTTAGCAAATGTAAGGAGAGCCTTCAGGCACATGGACAAGGAAATGTTCAGAAATATTTAAGTGACCTATTTGAGGCCAAAGCTTGAGTATGCAAACCCCTTTTGGAATCCACACTTGAAAAAGCACATAGCTAAGCTGGAAAAAGTTCAAAGACATGCAATGAAACTGGTGCCAGAAATACACAATCTCAGTTATGATGAGAGGCTGAGGGAATTAAATTGACCATCACTCGAATCTAGAATATTGAGGGGGGATATGGTAACAGTTTTTAAATTCCTTCATAGTTATGACAGAGTGGATCGGTATCAATATTTTTATATGGATGGCACTAGAACTAGACGTCATAGTTTGAAGCTTAGTAAGAAAACTTCTTTGCAGGATGTAAGGAAGTACACCTAGTTCTCAGAATAACACCTAGGAAGACCTGTAGTTATTTATATTAACATACAAATAGTGTACAGAATAAAAGATATACAGATTTACTGTACATAAAACAAATTAACGCACTCTATTATGCGGTGGGCAACAGGCATACACTGGGATGTGCATGGTGGCCAGTGTTGCCAGATAAGGTGGATGTTTTTATTTTCAAATGTATGGTACATTTTAGGATATATATAATTACATGATGGTAGTACCGTAATTTAAATAAAAATGTACTTCATCTTTAAGATACTTGAAAGAACTTACCAGCTTACATGTATATTTTTTATATTTATCATGCCTCTCATTCATCTATTCTGGCAACACTGATGGTGTCGGTGAGCACGAGGATGCAAACGTTTTGCCACCTCCGTATCAGCTGATGCACCCTCACACGCTATTTCCCTGAAGATATTATATCAAAAGTTTGTTTGCTGTATGTTCTTAATGCTTTTTTTCCATTATCTTCGTAATATTCTATTGTATTAAGCGGTAGAAGAGGAGGAGGCTGCGGGATAACGAGCCTCTATCGGCAAACATTTTGTCACACTTCCGTATCAGCTGATGCACCCTCGCACGCTATTTCCCTGACGATATTATATAGAAAATTTGTATGATGTTTGTTCTTAATGCTTTTTTTTAATTTTCTTCATAATATTCGATCGCATTAAGCGGCAGAAGAGGAGGAGGATGCGGGAGAACGAACCTCTATCGGCAAACGTTTTGTCACACTTCCGTATCAACTGATGCACCCTCGCACGCTATTTCCCTGATGATATTATATTGAAAATTTGTTTGCTGTTTGTTCTTAATATTTTTTTTCAATTTTCCTCATAACATTTGATCGCATTAAGCGGTAGAAGAGGAGGAGGATGCGGGAGGACGACCCTCTATCGGCAAACGTTTTGCTACTTCTGTATCAGCTGATGCACCCTCGCACGCTATTTCTCTGACAATATTATATCGAAAATTTGTTTGCTATTTGTTCTTAATGCTTTTTTTCAATTTTCTTCATAATATCCGATCCCATTAAGTGGCAAAAGAGGAGGAGGATGGCAGAAAAAAGCCTCTGAGGCGGTCGATTTTTTACTAAAACGAAAATTGTTTTTTCGAATTTTTTTGCATGGGCGTTCTTCGCGAATTTCGTATTTTTTTACTATTATTTTTTAGGGGCATTATTGCAAATTCGCTGATAAAAAAAAACAAGGAAAAAACGAACAAGGTGTACTTTTTTAGTGCAAGTGTAGTTGATAATTGGAATTCTCTAAGTGAGGAGGTAGTTAATGCTAACTCAATCCATAGTTTTAAGAACAAATATGATAAGTATCACTAAGTACAAAATGGAACCGATCAGGAGACAGGAAGTTACGAGCTTAGGGCTCTTTCCCTAAGCTCAGGGGACACTGTGATCACGCGCTCTTTCCTGTAAGCACAATTAGGTAATTACACACACACACACACAATATATTTAATTGTAGCAAAAATTTTGAGTTTATCAGAAGAGAATGGGGTGAAATTCTCTCTCTCTCTCGTCCCCTGAACATACCAAATATCAATTTACAAACGGCAGTTCAGATTGTAACTCATTTGTATGTTGAGGAGCGTCTATACATATATAACAGCTGCAATCCCCCATGTAAGGCGGGGATGACTGAGTCAAAAAACACATATTCTCAATACGCTAATATACTTTAATCAATCTTCATAGTTCCTTGGGGATAAAGGTCAACCACAATTCCCCCACCAACTGCTTGGGTCATCTACAGAGTAAGCAGGCAAATTCATGCAGTATTGTACATCCACATAATAACAAAAAATACTCTCTAGCTATACAACATGTATCCAGTAATAAACATTATAATCTAAATTTTGCTCATAATATCTGAAGGATTATGAGTTTGTATATGAGAACATATAAGTCACTGAGAGCACCATACATTTAAAGCATCAATTAATTCACACATTACTCAATTGAATGAGATCAGATCCTTCATACGTAACTTAAAGAGCCTATTTAAACTTAATAGGAGGTGAAATATAAATTATAAAAATATAAAATATTGGTAAAGCTGCTGCTATAAAAATATAAAATAAAGGTAAAGCCACTGCCTACAGTTCTCAAAAACTTTTACAGTTTTGGCTAAGTTCGGATAGAAATTGTTTTCTAAGAAGTTTCTAATGCATGACAGCATTCATTACCTTGTATTTACTTGGAAACATTCTGCCGCACACCTTACATGGGTACCGCTTAGGGTCTCGAATACCCATATGAACTCCACGGATGTGTCTGTATAAATCACTTCGCATGGTAAATGTCCTTCCACAATCATCACAAACATGCTGAAGAGAGCTGTGCATTTTTCGCATGTGATACCTGAAGGAAATTACCTAAGTAGTATAAAGTTTGTAAATTACTACTAAAATGTGCTCATAATACTCCAATTTTTTTTTATTATTTTTTATGCATTTTACATCTAACATCTTTATTTAAAGGCAGGGACAATCTCTTTAAATTTACATTTGATGTGTCACTATTCGTTTCCATTTGGGTGTGGACAAACATGGATTGAAGGTAGGAAATTAAGATTGGATGCCCTTCCTAGTGAACTGCCGTGGGCTCAAATGTAGGTCTGTTACCTCAAAGTCAAGCGTTATACCACTACGCTATGGCAGATCCCAAATAAAGAACAAACTTAGCAAGTTATAATCAACCAAGCATAGTCAACATTGTCAACTGTACATCTTGTAGCCTAGTATGAAGATGAATATATTCAGCTAAACTTTGAAAAGTCGTCCCTCAAACTTTGAGAAGTTAAGTTCCTGGAGCCCTTGTGATGTCCTATCTATCTACATACAATGGCCCTATTCACCCTTGTAAGGGGAGTGGCCGAGCCAAGGACATGCATTCATCAGGCACACCTCAATTACTCCTCTTTGCTCCTTTGGGAATATAGGGTTGTCATATTTCTCCTCAACTACCCTGCTTGGGTCACCCACAGGGTAGGAGAGCAAGAATAGTCAATCGTAAGGCCAGACAGCCGTAGCTGGTTTATCCTCGACGCTTCAGCACATGGCAACCCCCCTCACACCTGCCCATCACAGTTCACTGTGCCAGCAGGCGCGATAAATCCCTTTGAGCCATGTCACCTATAATAATATTCCTCCAGTCATTCCTATATCTTGCACTCTCTTTTTCCGGCTCCACTGATGTACCACATACATCAAATACTCTTTTCACTCCATCCATCCAAACTGATTCTAGGTGTGCCCTTTAGCCATACTCCAACCATTTATACACTCCACACTCTCACTGCTAGTCGTTTATCACTCATCCTTTCCATGTGTTCAAACCAACTCAATACTCTGATATAACTTATCTGAAAGCTTTGTTTCAATTCCTGTTCTCTGCCTGACCTCCTCATTTTTCACTCTATCTGTTCTAGATACACCAATCATACTTTTCAAACACCTCATCTCCAATACATTCAACTTGTTGTTTTCATTCTCTCTTGCATTCTAAGTCTCTGCTTCATACTATGCTGTCTGTACAGATTTTATATATCCTTCTTTTTGCATCCATTCGTAAATAGCTATTTCTCATCACACTTTCCAGGAGACGTCAAAACAACACCAGCAACAACAACAACAACACTGAAAGCTTTCATGAAGAATGACTAAAATCCACGTTATCATAATAAGAATATAAAGAATAATAATAATAATAATCATTATTATTATCATCCAAGCAACAACCCTAGCTGACAAAAGGTAAAAACTATAAAGCAGATGGCTCCAGCTGGGAAAGAAGAAAAAAATAAAATTATATGAAATGGTACAAGTGAAGTCTCTTTCCAGGTGGGCTTTGAAAATCTGACTTTGCTAGAATGCTATTGGTACAACAGGAGACATGTACAAAAGAAGGTATATGACTATGTATGTTGGTGAGTAACTCAAGTTTGTGATAAATATCTCTTGAGTACAAAAATCACGGCCCAGCTATACCGAGAGAAATACACTTAAAGCCTTAAAATACTCAGTTTTTGTCACCAGTTTACTGCAGTGTTATGAAGAAGGATTGCTTTTGCTGTTTTTTCACATTTCTTAAAATTTCTCTGAAAAATTTAAAAATAAGTGGTTAAAACCTGTCAGAGCATCAAGATTTAAAAACTCAAGCAGTTGATGCAAAAGAAAAGCATTATGTATTGGCATAAAGCTCTAAGTAATCATTATAATTATTATTATTATTAGTTAAGTAACAAGCCCAGCTGGAAAAAGACAATAAAGCAGATGGCTCCAGGATGGGAGAAACGTGAAAAGGAAAAGTAAAAGGAGAAACTAGGAAATATAAAACTATGTAAAATCATACAATCCAATATTCCAATAATGGCATTATTCACTTTAAGTTAAAAAATTCAGCATCAAAATCTGCTTAATAAAAATTTATTAATGGTTAGTTTAAAGTACTTCAAAGAAAATTACTAAACATATGATATCATGACAGCAAGAGGCATAAGGGAATCAACAATGCATACCATCATAGACGGCCTCATGAAAATCAAGAAGTGTTATCGATGGAACAACTTTAAGTGCTGCAGTCATTAAGGCCTAGGTCTATATTCTCTCTCTCTCTCGTCCCCTGAACATACCAAATATCAATATGGATTGAGGACATGGTAGCTCAGGCTTAGTGTACAAATCAAAACACAACTAATACAGGTTCAAGCCAACTGTGGGGCATTAGGAAGGGATCACCCCCATTCGAAGGAAACTAATTAGGACACATACAACGGTGGCAAGCATATAGACTAAAGAACTAACAAAGATGAACTCGGGGTCAATCTATCTCTCTAGCGAACAGAAACAACTCTTTTATATGAAAGGATCTCATAAAACAATAATCCAATCCATTAAAAGTTTTCCCTCTAGCACTAATAGTGCTTAGATTACCTGTTCAAAAAATCCCCAGACTTTCAACAGCATCCCACTGACTTGTGCAACTGTTGGTGCAGATGATCAAGGCACAAAAAAACTGAGCAGTAATAAAGAAATTAATAGAAGATTAAATATGAGAAATTTGTTTAATATATGAAAAGGCATTTATACTCTAGGTATGCCTTTAAGAACCTACATATGAAGTAGAGGACATCCTCCAGGCCTTAAAGTTGTAAAAAATTCTTGTAAGTGTGATGCTTTGTTCAAACGTAAATGAAGATTATAATCTTTCATCTTTAGTAATTTATTCAGCTAGGCCGAGCTTAAAGAGAAATGTGACAGCTATTCTAGGTGTTTACATCAGGCATAAAGAGGAAATTGGTAAGTATCCAAAATATAATTTTTCCTATGATTACATCATAGATATCTATCCTCTTATGCAGACCATCACCATGATGTGATGAGGAGTCTTGTTTAACCCTAGGACTCTGAGTACAAAGTCGTCACTCCATTAGCTTTTGGCTGGGTCATCCATGGGGGCAAGGTAGAGGATGAGAGTCCATATTAATAATAATCCAAATGTCAAGTCCTAAATGGAAGACAAGGCAGAGTTACTTCTACTTCAATGCCTGTGAAAGAGGGCGAAGGCTGAAACAGACCTATCAGCTCCAATCATCTTGGTTTCCTTGCCACTGGACTTGGTTGTAGATTTTTGAAGTATTATGACCTTTGTGGAGTGCAATATCAAGTACACATTACAAAGACACGCGCTCAGGAATCTTTGCTCAGTGGACCAGGAAAAGTCCATAGACAATACAGCAAAGACCATTATCCTTGATTTTGCGAGACAGCCAAGACGAGATATAATTCCCGCAAGAGGAAGATGGCTTACAATTATTGATAATGCATAAAACCATCCTCCCTATGATAGTCCAGATCAACCCATATGTTTATTTATGCTTTCTCTTCTTCAATCCCACATCTAATATAATTTCTTGATGAAGATGTTTTTTCATCATTCAGTGCATACTATTTAAAGTATGCTGTTTTATGCATCACTATTAATCCTCATTTGAATGGGAGCAGATAAACACAGGCTGGATTTGGGAATCAAGGCTGGATGCCCTTCCTGATACCCTCCTGTGAGCTGGAACACAGGGAAGGTGCTTCTCAATGTCGATTCCTCTAGCCATTCAATATACTGAATGATGCTGCTGAAGGGACAAAGGCTAAAATTGGAAGAGGTGATAGTACAGATAATAGGGTAGAAGTTTGGAAACATTCATTATTATTATGTCTGCTTTATGTGTTATAAGCTCCCCTCCACAAATCACTGACATAAAATGTATTCAGAAAAATTAGTGCAGTGCCTTAAAGAAAATTATTATAATGTAGATTATAGCAGGATAACTGTAAGGGGTATATGAGAGAATCTGGTACCTAATAAGCGTCCACTGCATAAAAGGCATAAGAGAAGGGTACTGGCAAAGAAGTGTGGGTAGATCAGCTGCGGCTGTCGAGCCTCATAGAAGAAGATCCTTACCAACTTACCCTGTACATGACCTAAGCACTTGGGAAGGAGGGAAATGTGGCAGTCCTTTATCCCAAAGCAATTAAGAGGAGTGATAGAGGTATATAAGACTGGTGAATGCATGTACTATGACTCTGCCAGCCCCCTTACAAGGAGAATTACGGCCATTGTATATGTATGTACTAGCAAAACAACAAAAGCTGAGTTTATCTTTTAAGCGGCTAAAGAATACTTATAGAAATGACAATGACACTGCAATCCACATCAGGTGTTCCAATATTTAATCCAAAAGAACTGTATTTATTTAATAGTGTACAAGCAGCATCTTCCAAATACCCACTTCCATCAAGAAACATCAAATCTTATTCAAGGTAAAATGACTTATTCTTTAAAGAAATTTTCCATTTTGAGGTTGTTTATAATATACAACACTTGCTATCATAAATTTCAAGTCCATTTCCATTTATTTTTTCATTTGTGATTTAATTAAAAACTTTTTCAGTCTTATGCCCATAAACACCATATTTCCTGGCGACTTTGGGTATTCCATAGTGCAGCTTTGCATAATCAAGGATTTCCAGTGACAATGGCCATTTTAAAAAAGAGGAAATAGCAAGCAAAATAGTTAGGACAAAGGAGATACATCACTTACCTATATCTAAAGCTCAATTTGAACTCTTCACCACATATATCACATTTATAGCAGTAGGAGTTATTGTGCATCTCATTGATATGATGATTACGGATGCCAAGGGTGGCAAATTTCTTATCACAATATTCGCACTCATATTTATGATCACCATGAATATTCTTGATGTGATGTTGGCAACTCGATTTATCAGAGAATTTCTTTCCACAGATTTGGCATGTGACCTATGATGAAAATTGTAAAAACATTAAAGCGTTCTATTTATTGTATGTGTAAATAGATAAATACTAAGTCTAAAAGTATCACTAAGTCTAAAAATGGAACCGATCAGGAGACGGGAAGATACGAGCTTTGGGCTCTTTCCCGTAAACACAATTAGGTAATCACATATACAAGGGTCACCTACAGGGTAAGTGTGCAATAATTTGCCATTACACCAGGCAGTCACAGATGGTCTACCCTAACCACTTTATCATGTGAAATGAAGCAAAAAATTAATATACACAAAATGCAGAATAATGCAATATATATGATTGTGGTTTTTGTGAATGTAGAGAATTTGGCTTTAAATTTATTTGTAAAACACGCCCTATCTTGTAGTTAAGGTTCAAGTCAATAAGGTAGCAGCTGTCAAGGAATCTTTGCATACACACAAGACACTAAGTGCATACATGTCCAACCATGACCAACCTCTTTTCCAAAACCTTCTTACTATAATGGAGAACGGAATAAGTAACAATGAAAAGAGATTTCAAGAATACTATTTACACTTTAATTATTGAAGCCGACTTGCATTCTCAACTTCAAAATTTTAACACGCAAGGTATCACTGCTAATAGATAAAATGGTTTCAAAAGAAAAAAAATACTGCACCTTTCACCTGTTAAACTTTAACATGGTCTATATCTGATATTCCAACATTTATACTAATTACATACTAATAATGCAAGTGCTCCGACTTAGCCATCCTCCTTTGAAGGTGGACCGCGGCAATAGGATATGTATGTATGTAGTTACACACTTGGCTGAGATCACTTCTGTCATTCAATAATACAATTTGGTGATATTTCCCAAGGAAACATACAAATTATTTTTTACCTGTATTACGTAGCTTTAAGTAGCTTCCTATCAGCATTATAATCATGAATTTTGTGAGACCGTCTTTGGTGATTTCTAATTTATATTTTTAGTACCAACTATGGTAGACATAAAGAATGGTCAGGTGATCTAATCTATATATTTATGTAATATTCCTAAATATTTTTTATTCTACAAAACACTTGTCATTTAAAAAGGCCTCAAGCCTAATGTTAATAAAATGACTGATGGAATTACAATTCCATCAGTGTATGCTAAATTAATTTGCAGTCAGTGGGTATTACTTAAAGTATGTGGCAGTCAATCCTCATCACAAAATCTAATACTGTACTCTTCAGACATATGCAATATATGTACTCTGTGATATACAGATACATACAGAATATCAATCTAATTTGACTTGTTTAAAAAGTTAAAAAGAAACTTACTGGTTCTACTTGCCCCACTCCATGTTCTCTTGCCAAATGATTTTTCATGTTATAGTTGGAGCCAAAAGTGCGTCCACAGTAACTACATAACTGCTGATCAACTGTTCCTATGCTATGGACAGTCCTCTTGTGAGTTTCAACTCTTCCTCTTACCAAAAATCTACAAAAAAAAAAAGAAAAAAAAAAGAGGGCTTCAGTAGGGTGTAGCATTATGCTACATATATACACGGGAGTGCCTATGAGGACATGCCCCCATGTACTGCTACTGCTGTTTTATATATATATATATATATATATATATATATATATATATATATATATATATATATATATATATATATATATATATATATATATATATATATATATATATATATATATATATATATATATATATATATATATATATATATATATATATATATATATATATATATATATATATATATATATTATACATATATATATATATATATATATATATATATATATATATATATATATATATATATATATATATATATATATATATATATATATATATATATATATATATATATCAGTAATTCAAGCAAGTTAAAACAATGCCAAAGTAATTTATGTAAGCTCTAGCGTTTCTCCATTCGAACTGATCAAAGATATAGTTACTTTTAAATATTGTCTCTCTGAATTCGGGCATTTTATAACTTACAACTAAATGTACATAATCGAACCCTATACAATAGGTCTTACAGAATTCTTAAGCAAACAATGTTGGTGACGATCTGGTGCATATGGAATGCCAAATGACATAATGCAATCTGAGAGGTTAGGAACAGGAATATGGTGTCAATCAATTAAATGCAGGCAATTCAAAGATACAGTTTTCATCTGCAGAATTATCCCTAGTCTACTCTAGTTTGCATAATTTCTTCCATACACACGAGCATGAATGGTTTACTTCCTATTATGGCGTGTTTGTGCCTCTTTTGGACTTGATGCATTTACTTTCTCAATTTTTATACAGTAATCCCTCACTATATCGTGGTTCACCTTTTTATTGGAAATAAAAAATAAATAAATAAAAAATTTAAAGATTATTGTGACACCAGGATGGGCCAAAAAATGATAAAATAAAACAGCCTTTATCAGACTGTGAAGAGAAACAGAGATGGAGAGTGTAATGAACTGTCAGATGTGAAAGGATTATAAAAGATGTGTAATGAATATCCAGCTCTCTGCTGGGTTTTAATATACCTCTGCTTTACTTTCATGATGTCTATTCCAATAATTCTCCTTAGATCTAATTTTTATCATTATTATTATTATTATTATTATTATTATCTCCC
>JAXCGZ010020890.1:100000-132881 GCA_037179515.1 Halocaridina rubra | reverse complement strand
AGGTTTAAAAGGAATCCAACCTTATAGCTTATGCTATATATATATATATATATATATATATATATATATATATATATATATATATATATATATATATATATATATATATATATATATATATATATATGAATCATTTTTTTTACCCCGACCGGGACTCGAACCTAGGACCTATAATTACTAAGTCAAGGCGCTACCAACTACACACCACAGAAGGTTAAAAGGAATCCAACCTTATAGCTTATATCTGCCATACTTAGGAATGAACGCATTCTATCTGAATGCCACTATGTTCATATGACAGATTCCTCAACCTCACTCGTGGCTTCATTTTAGCATTTAATTCAATTCCCAATCTCATTCGGGCCATGAAATAACCAAATAAGCACATTACATATGTGAAAACATGAATATTTTTTACCCCGACCGGGACTCGAACCTAGGACTTATAATTACTAAGTTATGGCGCTACCAACTACACACCACAGAAGGTTAAAAGGAATCCAACCTTATAGCTTATATCTGCCATACTTAGGAATGAACGCATTCCATCTGAATGCCACTATGTTCATATTACAGATTCCCCAACCTCACTCGTGGCTTCATTTTAGCATTTAATTCAATTCTCAATCTCATTCGGGCAATGAAATAACCAAATAAGCACATTACATATGTGAAAACATGAATATTTTTTACCCCGACCGGGACTCGAACCTAGGACTTATAATTACTAAGTCAAGGCACTACCAACTACACACCACAGAAGGTTAAAAGGAATCCAATCTTATAGCTTATATCTGCCATACTTAGGAATGAACGCATTCTATCTGAATGCCACTATGTTCATATTACAGATTCCCCAACCTCACTCGTGGCTTCATTTTAGCATTTAATTCAATTCCCAATCTCATTCGGGCCATGAAATAACCAAATAAGCACATTACATATGTGAAAACATGAATATTTTTTACCCCGACCGGGACTCGAACCTAGGACTTATAATTACTAAGTCAAGGCGCTACCAACTACACACCACAGAAGGTTAAAAGGAATCCAACCTTATAGCTTATATCTGCCATACTTAGGAATGAACGCATTCTATCTGAATGCCACTATGTTCATATTACAGATTCCCCAACCTCACTCGTGGCTTCATTTTAGCATTTAATTCAATTCCCAATCTCATTCGGGCCATGAAATAACCAAATAAGCACATTACATATGTGAAAACATGAATATTTTTTACCCCGACCGGGACTCGAACCTAGGACTTATAATTACTAAGTCAAGGCGCTACCAACTACACACCACAGAAGGTTAAAAGGAATCCAACCTTATAGCTTATATCTGCCATACTTAGGAATGAACGCATTCTATCTGAATGCCACTATGTTCATATTACAGATTCCCCAACCTCACTCGTGGCTTCATTTTAGCATTTAATTCAATTCCCAATCTCATTCGGGCCATGAAATAACCAAATAAGCACATTACATATGTGAAAACATGAATATTTTTTACCCCGACCGGGACTCGAAACTAGGACTTATAATTACTAAGTCAAGGCGCTACCAACTACACACCACAGAAGGTTAAAAGGAATCCAATCTTATAGCTTATATCTGCCATACTTAGGAATGAACGCATTCTATCTGAATGCCACTATGTTCATATCACAGATTCCCCAACCTCACTCGTGGCTTCATTTTAGCATTTAATTCAATTCCCAATCTCATTTGGGCCATGAAATAACCAAATAAGCACATTACATATGTGAAAACATGAATATTTTTTACCCCGACCGGGACTCGAACCTAGGACTTATAATTACTAAGTCAAGGCACTACCAACTACACACCACAGAAGGTTAAAAGGAATCCAACCTTATAGCTTATATCTGCCATACTTAGGAATGAACGCATTCTATCTGAATGCCACTATGTTCATATTACAGATTCCCCAACCTCACTCGTGGCTTCATTTTAGCATTTAATTCAATTCCCAATCTCATTCGGGCCATGAAATAACCAAATAAGCACATTACATATGTGAAAACATGAATATTTTTTACCCCGACCGGGACTCGAACCTAGGACTTATAATTATTAAGTCAAGGCGCTACCAACTACACACCACAGAAGGTTAAAAGGAATCCAACCTTATAGATTATATCTGCCATACTTAGGAATGAACGCATTCTATCTGAATGCCACTATGTTCATATTACAGATTCCCCAACCTTACTCGTGGCTTCATTTTAGCATTTAATTCAATTCCCAATCTCATTCGGGCCATGAAATAACCAAATAAGCACATTACATATGTGAAAACATGAATATTTTTTACCCCGACTGGGACTCGAACCTAGGACTTATAATTACTAAGTCAAGGCGCTACCAACTACACACCACAGAAGGTTAAAAGGAATCCAACCTTATAGCTTATATCTGCCATACTTAGGAATGAACGCATGCTAAGTCAAGGAGCTACCAACTACACACCACAGAAGGTTTAAAAGGAATCCAACCTTATAGCTTATGCTATATATATATATATATATATATATATATATATATATATATATATATATATATATATATATATATATATATATATATTATATATATATATATATATATATATATATATATATATATATATATGAATCATTTTTTTTACCCCGACCGGGACTCGAACCTAGGACTTATAATTACTAAGTCAAGGAGCTACCAACTACACACCACAGAAGGTTTAAAAGGAATCCAACCTTATAGCTTATATCTGCTATACTTAGGGATGAACGCATTCTATCTGAATGCCACTATATTCATATTACAAATTCCCCAACCTCACTCGTGGCTTCATTGTAGCATTTAATTCAGTTCCCAATCTCATTCGGGTCATACAATAACCAAGCAAGCACATTCCATATGTGAAAACATGAATAATTTTTTACCCCGACCGGGACTCGAATCTAGGACTTATAATTACTAAGTAAAGGCGCTCCCAACTACACACCACAGAAGGTTTAAAAGGAATCCAACCTTATAGCTTATATCTGCTATACTTAGGGATGAACGCATTCTATCTGAATGCCACTATGTTCATATTACAGATTCCCCAACCTCACTGGTGGCTTCATTGTAGCATTTAATTCAATTCCCAATCACATTCGGGTAATACAATAACCAAGCAAGCACATTACATATGTGAAAGCATGAATCATTTTTTACCCCGACCGGGACTCGAACCTAGGACTTATAATTACTAAGTCAAGGCGCTGCCAACTACACACCACAGTAGGTTTAAAAGGAATCCAACCTTATAGCTTATAGCTGCTATACTTAGGGATGAACGCATGCTACAATGAAGCCACGAGTGAGGTTGGGGAATCTGTAATATGAACATAGTGGCATTCAGATAGAATGCGTTCTTCCCTAAGTATAGCAGATATAAGCTATAAGGTTGGAGAATTTTTTTTACCTTCTGTGGTGTGTAGTTGGTAGCGCCTTGATTTAGTAATTATAAATCCTAGGTTCGAGTCCCGGTCGGGGATAAAAATGATTCATGTTTTCACATATGTATTGTGCTTGCTTGGTTATTGTATGACCCGAATGAGATTGGGAATTGAATTAAATGCTACAATGAAGTCACGAGTGAGGCTGGGGAATCTGTAATATGAACATGGTGGCATTCAGATAGAATGCGTTCATCCCTAAGTATAACAGATATAAGCTGTAAGGTTGGATTCCTTTTAAACCTTCTGTGGTGTGCAGTTGGTAGCGCCTTGACTTAGTGATTTTAACTCCTAGGTTCGAGTCCCGGTCGGGGTAAAAAATGATTCATGTTTTCACATATGTAATGTGCTTGCTTGGTTATATATATATATATATATATATATATATATATATATATATATATATATATATATATATATATATATATATATATATTATATATATATATATATATATATATATATATATATATATATATATATATATATATATATATATATATATATATATATATATATATATATATATATATATATATATATATATATATATATATATATATATATATATATATATATATATATATATATATATATATATATATATATATATATATATATATATATATATATATATATATATATATATATATATATATATATATATATATATATATATATATATATATATATATATATATATATTACGGTCATTTAGACGAATTAGTCATTTGGGAAATGATGAAAACAGTGGTCAGTTTGCAAAATGACTAAATATTTGGGCATTTTGCAAAAGGACCATCGTTTTGGTCATTTTGCTAAATCATCGGTAACCTCCTTGGCCAGTTTGCAAAATATCCAAATAGCAGCTGGTCAATATGGAAAAAAAAGTCAACCTTCAAATGCTTGTTTATTTCAACCTTAAAACTATACATTAAAAACATTAAAACCACATTACTTAATTAAAGTGACATCAGACATATGTAGGATAGGTTAAGTTAGATAAACAGGTTAGGTTAGATAAATAGGTTAGGTTAATAGGTTAAGTTAGGGTAGGTTAGATAAGGAGATAAGGTTATATTAGGTTAGATAAATAGGTTAGGTTAAGTTAAGTTAGCTTCCTGATGATTTTGCAAAATGTCCAAAAATGTGGTCCCTTTGCATAATGCCGAAATATTTATGGTTATTTTGCATACTGACCACTGTTTTAGGCATATCTCAAAATGACCGGGCATTTTGCTAAATTACTTATTCCTTAAAATGACCGTAACACACACACACACACACACACACACACACACACACACACACACACACACACATATATATATATATATATGTGTGTGTGTGTGTGTGTGTGTGTGTGTGTATATTACCCCGGGCCGAGACTCGAACCCAAGACATAATTACCTCGGCAAGGTATATTATATATATATATATATATATGTATATATATATATATATATATTATATATATATATATATATATATATATATATATATATATATATATATATATATATATATATATATATGTATATATATATACACATTGTTATATGCGAAATCATAGATTATATATCTTCCCCTGATCACGACGCAAATCTACATCATGTTGGACGCTATATTAACATGCATAAGGCGCTACCGTCTTTGGTACAGTAGGCAGCACCTTATGCATAGTGCCTCGTCTACATTTATGGGAAGAGCACAAAATCGGTACATAGAATATAACAGCCATATGAACATTCAGGACAATAACAGACTAACTGGAAGATGCATGAATTTTGGCGACGTTCATGCCCATCTAACATATATCCGCAGAACACAAAGGTATCAGGAAGATCTTCATAGCCTCAATTCTATAAACTCCAATAACCATGAAGAGGCAAAATGATATTCAAATTGGAGGCCAAGACCAGTTCATCAAAACAAACCCAATATCGTACAACCATTATATAACCGAAAAAGGTGTGCTTACTTTAACTGTGGACAGAATAATCATCATGTCCAATTGGGTCGCTTTGACCATAAACTAACAAGTGGAAAATGTAAAGAAGTCGGCCATAAAAGAAAGCTATGCTAATTATATAATAATTATTGAATAACAGCCAAAGAAGACTTAGCCAGGAGATGGTTTGATGATAGAACACATTAATGCTAGATCAGTGCTCTTATGTTTTGTTGAAATAAAGATGTTAATCACAGATTGGGAGATTGATATCTTATGTGCATCAGAAACTTGGTTCAAAAGCAATATACCAAATACTGTGCTTTATACAGAAGGTTTTTATTTATTTTGTAGTGATGGTGTTCCGAGGGGTGGTTCATGTATGTACGTATGCAGTGACCTAAAAAGTGTAATAATAAAATCGAGTAAACCCCGTTGTGAAGGTATAGAAGATGAGAAGGTATGGCTACACCAGACACAACGAGCGGGTAGGTAGCGTGGAGCGACGAGCGGCGAGATCAGCATCATCGTGATACCTGTCCAAATAAGAAGCGTCAACGCCTCCAAAAATTTGTTCAGTCGACATGATGAAAATGATTATAATAGCTAGGGATGTAGCTAGGCAGTGCGCGTCATTTTGAAACATACTGCATCGTGTAGCGTCAAGTGAGTTGGGTAAGCGTAGCGACATACCTCCCCGCTCATCCAGTGTAGCCACCCACATATAATTTAATGAGTTTCATCATGTTGCGTCATTCCTCCCCGCTCAAGCCTCCCCGCTCGTCGTGTCTGGTGTGGCCGTACCCTAAAAGTATTTAAGGAAATTGCCATCGATCTTAATAGGAACAAGGTATAGGCATCCTCACGCCTCCACAAAGACACTTGAATATATCCACGATATTGGCGATTTAAATTACAATCTCCTGTCCTGCCAGTCAAAGCTTGAGAAAATTATAAGTAGACTCAGTTTTCTTCAGCTAATGGCCAAATCTACTCATATAACAAGTACAAGTAAAACCCTCCTTGATGTAATATTAGCAAATGATCAGTCATCAAGTCGTTAGAAGTAGTAAATAGTCGTTTCTGAAATCATGAACATATATCTGTCGTGATAGATGTGAAGAAAGCTAAGAAACAGTTACCAACAAAAGCTTTTCACTGTTTAAAGCTGTGTTCAAAAATTCAACGAGATTTTGAATACCAATGACGTCGAGAAGAAAGTACAGATAATGATAACAACTTCGTGTCTAGCTTAAATATTTGTGTCCCAATAGTAACATAAAAAATAACCTGCTCCCCAGCTTCATGGATGTGTGATGCAATTAAGATCGCAATATCAAATCGAAATGAGATGAAACAAAATTTAAACCAAAATCATAATGAATTAAATGAAGAGCACCAGAAACTTTCCAAAATGCGTGTAAAAAATAAAATCATAAAGAAGGCTAAAACAAATAACTACAAAGGTAAATTCCAGGATTATAAAACTAAAAGAGATAAAATGTGGACGTTTCTAAAAGATAATTTACCAAGTAAAAGGACCTCCGCTGTGCAAAATTTAATAAGATTTTTGAAAACACATGGAAAGAGGTTTATGAAAGCATAAAGTCAAGCAGCTTCAAGAAAACCAACATAGAACAGCTGAAAGATTGAACTATCAATGTGCTCCAATTAGAAGCACTTTGGAAAATAAAATTTTTTGTAGAGCAGATGGAATGTCTATTCTTGAAAAATTGTTTACCTGTACTAGTTTTCTACATTACTGTGATGATCAATACATCCATTGTCACAGAGGTATTTCCAGAAGAATGGAAATATGGAATTGTTTTCCTAATATTTAAACAGGGAGACAGTGAAGATCCAAGCAATTACAGCCCAATTACCCTTCTCCCAATTTCATCAAAAGTTATAGAGAAAATTGTAGTATAGCAGTTGTATGATTACTGTTCAAGAAACCATCTATTTTCGAATCTGTCTACACAAACTGCCGTAACACAAGTTATTGACACATTATGCAAAAACATAGATAAGAATGAGATATCACTTCTTGCCCTGTTCTTGAAAAATTCTTTACCTGGACTAGTTTTCTACATTACTGTTATGATCAATACATCCATAGTCATAGAGGTATTCCCAAAACAATGGAAATATGGAATTGTTTGCCCAATATTTAAACAGGGAAACAGTGAGGATCCAAGCAATTACAGGCCAATTACCCTTCTCCCAAGTTCATCAAAACTTTTAGGAAAATTGTAGCATAGCAGTTGTATGATTACTGTTCAAGATACCATCTATTTTCGAATCTGTGTACACAAACTGCCTTAACACAAGTTATTGACACATTATACAAAAACATAGATAAGAATGAGATATCACTTCTTGCCCTATTTGACTTTTCCAAAACTTTTGACTGTCTCTCATCCGATTTTCTCAAGGAAAATATGAGCAAAAATAGAAACACACATATCACCATAGCTCAATGTTTAATTTGGTGTCCCTCAGGGTTCAGTACTCTGTCTCATACTTTTAATAGATTTATAAACGATTTACAAACTGTTGCTCAGAATGCCATGTTTGTCCCATTTGCAGATGAGAACCCAGTTTTCTTTCTCCTAAAATATAGGACATCTTGACCTCCTACTCTTGGAAATGGAATCCATAATTGAAAGAGTAAAACAATATGTTACAAAAAATGAACTTACAGTAAATTCAAGTAAAACTAGAAGTGGGATCCACAGTTGAAAGAGTAATGCAATATTTTACAAGAAATGGACTTAAGCACACTCAAGTAACGCCATTCATATTCATTATACCAAGAGCTTATCTAGATTGCATATCCAGAGACCTAGAAATTAAAGTAGTACCTCATGTTTCACCACTTCCAAGTGTTTAGAATTTGGGACTCATTCTTGACAGCCATTTATCATTTGAATCTCATGTCAAATATATATGTTCCTGGCTTTAGGTAAAAGAAAATACAGAAGGATCAATTAATTATGATTTTATTCAACATATTCCCCTCTCATATTCACACACTTATTGCAGTGTCCTTGAGTTTTTCTAAACCCTAAAAAAGGAACTCGGAAGGTCAGGCCTCCAACCAGGCCTCTGTAGAAGCGATCACTTTAGAATCGGAGTGGAATTTCGTTCCCTTGAGATGTCTCTTCAGCTGTGGAAAGAGGTTGGAGAGGGCCAAGTGTAGAGAGAAAGGTGGGTGGTTTACCAATTCGAAGCCAAAGTTGCAGATTTACCGTAGGGTTTCATGTGCTGTGTGCTCTGGTGCATTGACCTGAAAAAAAACAGGGCACCATGGCTTAGCTTCAAAGCTTCACGCAGTTCATCCAACAGAGACATTTAGTATTTTGCATTGATGGTGAGACCCTTTAGCAAGTATATTATGAGGATCACTCCATCTTTGTCCTAGAACACTGGGATCAGAATCTTTCCAGTGACTTTTGGCTCCAAAACTTCTTGTGACACGGTTATCTGCTGTGCCACCACTCCATTGAATTCTGCTTGGACTGGGGATCATAGTGATGAAGCCAGTTTTCATCCATGGTTACTAAATGAGCCATAAAATCAGCCTTCCCTGCTGCAAATCAGTCCAAATTGCCTTTGATGTAGTCACTCTGATGCGCTTCTGATTTGTGTTCGGGCATTTTGGCACTCATTTTCCGGAAAGCTTTCTCATGTCCAGGATGTTGTGGATGATGTAGCCAGCTGTTTTGTGGGAAATACCCAGATTCTCTTCTATGACTTTAGCTTAAATCCGGCAGTCCTCGAGAAGCATGACGTGCACAGTGTCTGCTTTGTCCTTTGCAGTTGCAGAAGTTGGCCTTCTTGACTGGGGTTCATAACAGTCCAAAACCTTGACACCCAGATTTTCACTGTGGAGTATGATGGGCAGTCATCCTTCAAGACTTCCTTCAGCTCGCTATTGATTTCCGCTGCTACTGTTGCCTTGCAAAGAAGAGGAACTTCCTGGCTACCAATGCTTCAGTTTTACCAAAATCCACTGTAGAAGCTGCAATCATGCATTAAATCTGCAAAAAAGTAAGAGGGATATATTGTATATCATCATTCCTTTTTTTGCATATCTTCTAAATAGTTATCCTACCTCTTCTGTAAAGATAACAGCTCTACCCTTATATGATACCCTTACAGCTAGGAACTTTTTAGTACCCCCTCGTTTATGAACTAAAGCTAAAGGGTATGCTGTTATTCTTAAATAATAGAGGAGGCTATAGTTCTTAGATATATATAACCTAATGCACAGTGCTTTGGAGCGGCTGTGATAAGAGTATATTAAGCAATGTCCAAAAGATTCAAACTTTTGCTGCTAAAATCGATATTGGTCATGGCAAATATTTTGACCAGGCAACACCCTTTATAAGGGAGATAAAGTGGCTTAAAGTAGAAGACCATATCACATTCGACGCGGTGATGCATACCTGATTGGGTCATGCAGATTATTATTGTCTGTCAGAGATCTCAAATTATGGAACAGTCTGCCAGAGGATATAAATGAAAGAGAAACCGCACAGAAAATCGAAAAGAAACTGGGAAAACATTTACACAAGTACTGAAAATATCAATGTATTAACCTGTGTACTCTAATACCGCAAAATTTATTTTAAGGTGATGTGATATTTATTTATGTTGTTGCTTGTATTGTGTGTATATATATTTTATGAAGACATACTGTATATATTGTGGAGATAAATAAATTTTTATTTAATATATTTATTTATTCACAATTTGACACAGTGAAGCACCTCGTGGATTGACAATCCGGACAAATGCCTATTATTAGGGCATGGCTGAAGAAGCTACCCTCATTATCTAGAAGTCGATCACCAATAATCTGAGCCGAAGTGAATGTTTGGGTACTGACAAATGGAAGAAAGGATGTGCCCTAATAGCCATATGATCTTTAGCATCGATGCACCAGTAAAACTCTCACAGGAAAGCAAGAACATTACTCCAAAAACTTGAATTGACGAAATAGCAATGCAAACGTTTTCCATACCCATCAAGATTGCAGGCTCTGTGAGATGCTACTCAAGCCTTCTATACCAAATATTGAGGATATGAATAAGTCTCTAATGTTTCTACAAAATTTAAAAAGTTATGTAATTACTCGATTTTATGCTCCCCTAGCAAAAGGTTTGTATCTCATATATATATATATATATATATATATATATATATATATATATATATATATATATATATTATATATTATATATATATAATTTTTACCCGACCGGGACTTGAACCTGGGACTTATAATTACTAAACCAAGGCGCTACCAACTACACCACAGAAGGTTAAAAGGAAACAGACCTTATAGCTTATATCTGTTATGCTAGGAATGAACACATTCAATCTGCATGCCACTATGTTCATATTACAGTTTCCCCAACCAAACTCATGGTTTCGTTTTCGCATCTAATTCAACTCCCAATTCATTCGGGACCAACAGTGACCAAATAAGCACATTACCATATATATATATATATATATATATATATATATATATATATATATATATATATATATATATATATATATATATATATATATATTCTCTGAAAATATCAATGATGCTTAAATGGAAAGTGTTAAGCTTATAAACTTTCCTTATTAATGAATAAACTATGCAGCTCACATGGAATATAACAACACCATGTATTATTTAAACATTTGACATTAGTTCCATATATACTTACCATCATGAGTTTGCATGTTTGGATCAGCACTGTTATTCAGTAGTAATTCCATCATATCAAAGTTACCTCTGTTAGCTGTAAGCATCAGTGGCGTGATCCCTGTAAAACAAGAGAGTTTATATATATATATATATATATATATATATATATATATATATATATATATATATATATATAGATATATATATATATATATATATTTATTTATTTATTTACGAATTATATTTAACCACCGACCGGGACTCGAATCTAAGCCACACAATTACTGTGCCAAGGCGCTATCAACTATATATATATATATATATATATATATATATATATATATATATATATATATATATATATATATATATATATATATATATATATATATATATATATATATATATATATATATATATATATATATATATATATATATATATATATATATATATATATATATATATATATATATATATATTATAGTATTCTTCCCAGAGTGTCAGCAGAGTGGCCATAGCTAAAGGAAGAATCATTTGCTCATAGTCAGAATAATCGTATGCCTTGTATAGTGAAGAAAACCAAGCAATCCCTGAACGAGGTCTATGGGCACACTTTTGTAAACGGGCCCCATCGTGAGAACTTGATTTCGCATAATGACGTATGTTATGGTAGGGTATATATTACATTGTGCCACCTAATCGATCACACTTGTGTTTCTCACCTTCTTGGATAGAGGTATCACACACCTGATCATTCCACATTCTTCTTGGTCTCCCTCTTGTTCATATATATGGTAATGTCAATCTATATGTCTTCTTCAAAATTCTTTTGTTTTCCAGGTATCCAAAGTGTTCAAACCATGTATCTCATCTTTGTTCCAGTCTCTCCATAGAGGTTTTCCTAGATTCACGCATTTCCTAATACTCCACTCACCTTATGACACTTAAGTTTTTATAAAGCATTTTATTTCTAGCACTTCCATTTTCTTTTTTCCACTGTATTCTGAATCCAGCTCTCATTTCCATATAATACAGTTAGAGCAATTATTCCATCATGCAGTCCAAAGTTATTCTCCATGGAGTCGGATATCTTTTTCCATATCGTAATTGATGCCTCCAAGAGGTATGTACTTTTCCTAATTTATTGCATATCTCCATTCCCTTCACTATCATGTGCTATTATATGAACTCCAAATACGTGAAACTGTAGACCTATTCACATGCCAGACTGCTTAGTCATCCCACTATATGTTGCATTTCATCACCTACACTTTTGCCTTCTCTTACATAGCCCTATCATAATCCTCCACATTAGAATAATCTATTAACGCTGTGTCATCATTTTATCAGCTCCTAACTTCCTCTTTTACCATTGTAGCAATGATAAAAGAGGGAGTTACCTCTACGCCCTTTCAGAATTTGGTAGAGATTTCATGTAACCTATTGCCTTCCACTTTCCTAGACTTTTAGAGCTCTGATTTCACTACTCTCTTGTGCCTTTTTCCTAATTCCTATTAAGATGTATTCCTTTACTTCCCAGATGTGATGCCTTACCCACTTCATCTCCCTCCACATGTAACAAACCCTCAAAGCTCTCCTTCCACCTGTCTCACTTCTCGTGGCTGTTTCCTAAAGTCTGTTAGCTCTTAGACAATCTTCCCACCTTCCTACCTCATTTTTCTTACCCTATTTACCTCTGAAAACAACAACTTATTCAGCACAGTCTCTTGATAACTTTTCTGCACACCTCTTATTTAGCACTCTTTTCAATCTTCAACTTCACTTCTCTGAAAGTCTCGTACTCCTTTCTAGTTCCAAAACTGCTCTTGGAGGTACATCTCATGAGATTCTAATGTTGCTCTCATTGATCTACCTATTTTCACATTCCCACGTCTTTTTCTTGACTTTTCTCCAATTCTTCTCTAAATCTGTCTTCAAATAATCACACTTTTTCTCTGTTTGCTTATTTATCGGTTTTTATTGCCACCATATGTAACTCCTCCCTTTATATATATATATATAATATATATATATATATATATATATATATATATATATATATATATATATATATATATATATATATATAATATATATGTAAAAGCTATTTTCCTACGAAGGTGAGTTGGAAAATATTTTTGTTTCCCTTTGTTTCTCCTTTCTTAATCTAAATAATCGTATTCATGATATTCACATGCTTCTCGTTACATAGTTTCGGTTATTATATATCTTTTTTTTTTTTTGTTAGTTTGACACCGGGACAGACAATAAAATTGCCCTCATTGGGCCCGGGCACCAAGAAAACACTGAGACGAAGAAAAAGTAAAGCTTAATGCAAGGGAGAAATAATAGAATGATACCTAATAGTAAAAGGACAGGCTGAAAGACTAGGCGAAGTAATGAGATATGTCAGGGTTGTCCCTGAGATGACTATTAATCAGCTTTTTGAAGGAAGATAGATCATAAGAATTAGGAAAGACAGGAGATGGAAGATTTCAGAGCCTGGAGGTGGAAGGGAAGAAGTCGTCACTGCTCCGACCGATCCGTTACTTTAAACATAGAAAAAAAGTCGGTGCTCGTCATAAGACACCATGCTTCAAATATCTCCTTTGGAGAGAGAGTATCAAGAAAACTTCTCCCATAGAGGTAACAGATCTCTTTGCCAGATATTATTTTTCGTTAAGACTGTCTTGCAGACTTATTGTGCAAACTTTCGAAGGCCAAGGCTTCGTCTGCAGTGCGCAAGAGGCCATTGCCGAAAACGACTATTTGTTTTATTAATTATTATTTGATTCATCAGAGGAGTTGAATCATGCTTGATATCTTATGATTTGAGAAAATTATAGTCTACTGTGATGTAGGCTCTTAGGCTAAGTATGCAGATATACGCTTTCAATATATATATATATATATATATATATATATATATATATATATATATATATATATATATATATATATATATATATATATATACATACATATATATATATATATATATATATATATATATATATATATATATATATATATATATATATATATATATAGTGTGGTGTGTGTGTGTGTGTGTGTGTGTGTGTGTGTGTGTGTGTGTATTTATTTATTTAAATGATGTTATGCTCTAAAGAGCGTTATCCAATATAATGCTTTCAAAAAATGTTATTTAACAGAGTCAGTAAATTTTACTCCTCCATCGCTCTGCTGATACCGATTAGGAAGCTGACGTAATGCATTCGAATATCCGTATCAAGTTAATGACAAAAGCTACAGAGAAATTTTTTTCAACTTTGTTCATTGCAGGAGTAGAGAACTACCCCGCTTACATGTAATTTATTATATTATTATTATTATTATTATTATTATTATTATTATTATTATTATTATTATTATTATTATTATTATTATTATTATTATTATTATTATTGTAAATTGTTGCATGCAGTGAAGAGTTTGTATGAGGGCAGTAGAGTAAGTGTTAGGGTAGGGAATGAAGTGAGTGAGTGGTTTCCAGTGAGTGTGGGACTGAGACAGGGATGTGTGATGTCACCATGGCTGTTCAATTTGTATATTGATGGAGTTGTAAGAGAGGTGAATGAGCTAGTGCATGGTCGAGGTTTGAAAATGGTAGATGGGGATGATAACGAGTGGGAGCTGAATCAGTTGCTGTTTGCAGATGATACTGTGGTGGTGGCAGATTCCGAGGAAAAGCTGTGTCAGTTAGTGTCAGAATTTGGAATGGTGTGTGAGAGAAGGAAGTTGCGAGTGAATGTGGGAAAGAGTAAGGTTATGAGGTGTACAAGAAATGAGGATGGTGGCGGATTGAATGTTATGTTGAATGGAGAGACACTTGAGGAGGTTAATCAGTTTAAGTATTTAGGCTCAGTTATAGCTGCCAGTGGTGGAGTGGAAGCAGATGTGTGTCACAGAGTGAATGAAGGATGTAAAGTGTTGGGTGCATTGAAAGGAGTGTTGAAGAATAGAGGGTTGGAAATGAATGTTAAGAAAGTTTTGTATGAGAAAGTGGTTGTGCCAACAGTGATGTATGGATCAGAGTTATGGGGTATGAAAGTAAGTGAGAGTCGGAAACTAAATGTATTTGAGTTGAAATGCCTGAGGAGTATGATTGGTGTATCTCGATTGGATAAGGTTAGGAATGAAGTGGTGAGAGCAAGAACGGATGTGAGGAGAGAAATTGCAGCCAGAGTAGATATGAATGTTCTGAGATGGTTTGGCCATGTGGAAAGGATGGATGATGAAAGGTTGCTGAAAAAGGTGATGAATGCGAGAGTTGATGGGTTAAATGCTAGAGGGAGGCCTAGGTTTGAATGGATGGATGGAATAAGGAGAGCCCTGAATGATAGGAGGATGGATGTGAGGGAAGCAAACGAGCGTGCTAGGAATAGGAATGAGTGGCGAGCGATTGTGACGCAGCTCTGATGGGCATCTGCGGGTACCACGGGGCTGCATCTTACAGAGCTAGCCCTGTGGTAGGGGCAGTAGGAGGAGTTGGCAGTTGTGAAGCGACACAGGTTGTGGAAGAGCCGGGAGGATGGGCTGTGGCACTCCAGCAGTGCCATCTGAACGGTCGCTAGCTCCCTCGTCATTGCCCATAGAGCAAAGTAATCCTCCTATTTGTTTTCCTTTCTTGATGTCAGCTACCCCCCAATTAAAGGGGGAAACAGCCAAGGTATATGTATGTATGTATGTATGTATTATTATTATTATTAATTATTGCTAAATATTTTATAACTAGGAATGTTCTAGAATAAACATATTTTTAAGTCGGTAAAAAGCTACTGTGCACTCTGGGAAATAAAAGAAATTGGTCTATTTTTACGTACCCAAATTATTTGCTATATTTGGATCGGCTCCTCCGTCTAAGAGAAGGTCAGCAACTTGCACTGACTGGCTGATGGCAGCTGCGATCAGAAGTGCTGTTTCACCTATGGGGCAACATAGAGAGGGTTATTTTTGGTGATGTGAACGATTTTGTTTTGATGCTATAGCTCTGAATTTTTCTCACAGTACTTGTCGTTGCAGGAAGTGTGATTTTGTTAAACATCACAGATATTACTAATTTTGTAAATTTTTTACCAATTTAATAACACACACACACACACACACACACACACACACACACACACACACACACACACACACACACACACACACACACACACATAATATTTTAGTGTTTTTCCAACCTCACTCTTGGCTTGTTTTGTATGTTGTTCCAATTCCATGCAATATAGGCACCAGCAATGCTCAGGTAAACATGAAATATGTTTTGCTTTTGTCCTGGATTCGAAAATAGAATATATAATGTGTCAAAGCGCTGCCAGCAACACCAGAGAGAGTATAAAAGAAAGAACATACCTCTCAGCTAATTGCTAAGCTAGGGAATGAACTTATTCTACTAAATGTTTGTGTTCATTTACGGCCAGTGCAAAATATCTTTCACGTTTTCACCTACTGTATTGTGTTTATTTGATAATTATTGGTGCTTATATAGCATGGGATGTGGATATGGATATGGAATTAAATGCGAAAACAAGCCACGATTGAGGGTGGCAAGAAGACGGAAAATGAACATAGGAATTCAGTAGAAGGCGTGTTTTCCATGTATATATATATATATATATATATATATATATATATATATATATATATATATATATATATATATATATATATATATATATATATATATATATATATATATATATATATATATATATATATATATATATTGTGTGTGTGGGTGGTGGTGGTGGTGACGGCGGTGGTGGCGGCCGCGGCTTTCCAAATATGAGTGCGAAAGTAAAGGAATAATTGTACATTTTGTATAAAAGAAAAACATGAAAAAGGTTGTGAATAGATTTTTTCTCAATATTTGGGAGATTATGGTAAGAGGATGCTGAGTAGCTGTTATTGTTGAATTAATAAAAGAGAATCAGTGTCGTTCCTAAGCACAACCGTGATTAAAGCATCTAAATGTATGGTTCAGAAGTAAGGAGAAATTTTTAATAATAGTGTATTTGTAATTCCTGAAAAGGCCTTCTTGTGTGCGATATGGACAGTGTGTGTGGTTTCGGCATTTGTCTTGTGAAAGCACTTAAAAGATTCCTTGATGAAAGTATAGCGTGCATATGATTATGTTGACAACAATATGAATTGATGTAATGATCTTTTTTAAGGATATGTAATGTCCTTGTAATTTTTATTCATGAGTTGATAAAGATAACGGGCATATGCAAAATATGCAGTTTTGAATGCGTGTGTAATAAGAGACCTGACTTCAAGTGGATATCAAATGAGCTGAGATTTTCATATGTTTTTACTAATGAGATTTATAACAGAATACTTTGAAGACCTTTTTAAGTGTTTAGAAGAGGTGTTATTTAAAGCTTAGTTGAACATGAGGAAGATAGGCGTAATTTAGAGCATAGTTGAAGATTAGGACAATGCTAATATGAGTACCTGTATATTAGTATGTTTGTGCATCTATTTATCTGTCTATCTATACCTATGCCTCTCTATCTATCTATTTATCTGTCTATCTATCTATCTATCTATCTATCTATCTATCTATCTATCTATCTATCTATCTATCTATCTATCTATCTATCTATATATATATATATATATATATATATATATATATATATATATATATATATATATAATAGAAACATTGTATATATTTTTTTCTAATATATATATATATATATATATATATATATATATATATATATACATATATATATATATATATATATATATATATATATATATATATATATATATATATATATATGTATATATATATATATATATATATATATATATATATATATATATATATATATATATATATATATATATATATATATATATATATATATATATATATATATATATATATATATATATATATATATATATATATATATATATATATATATATATATATATATATATATATATATATATATATATATATATATATATATATATATATATATATATTATGTGAACATTGTAATATTTTACTCTTATATTGTTGACGAATTTTAGGTTTCATTGCAAATCTAATATTTTTTTTCTTATCGTATTACATAAAATGTAGTAATGCCATAGCTCTTATCAGAATAGTGAGTAACTTGAAATGTTCACATATTATTGCACAAACAAAAATATATTATAGAGATTTTAATACATATGCATCTGAGTATTGTTTTATTAGTTATATTTTTAATGTTTTTTCTTCCGTAGGGATAATTTTCTGCTTGTCAAAAAGCTGATCAAAATTAACAAACACCGTCGATTCCTCCCAAAATACATAAGTAAAGCCAACCAATGATAAATTGAAGACTTGGAGACTTAGCATATTTATCACCTCGGATAGGTGCTTGGAATATATTAATACTTTTTAAGGCCACAGATACCACATAGATAACTAACATCATTGACTTAGAAGCTGAAACATTCAGACATTAGATTTATCAATCTGAGATTACGTCCCTGTTTTATCCGGAATAGCAGATTGATGATGCTCATGGTTCATCATTTTGAACTGAGGCACGTCTTTTTGCGAAATATCCTGCAGGAGACCAGCGGCTGGCTTACACTAGGGATTTTTTAAGTTTGAATATACTAACTGCTTTTCATGATTATCTCTTTTCCGTAGCCTCAGTGATTAGCTTAATATATTTTTAATTAGTGTGGTACCGGGACAGGCCAGAAAATTGATCTCATTGGGCCTGGGCATCAAGAAAACATTGAGATGAAGTAAAGTAGAAGCTTTAGGACAAGGCAGAAATAGGAAAATAATAAACAATAAGAAACAGACAAACTGGAAGAATATTCGAAGTAATGAGGACCTAGAGATATAGCAGGATTAGGCCGTGAGATGACAATAGATCAGCTTTATGATGGAAAATATGTCATAAGAATTAGGAAAGACAGGGGGAGGCAGAGAGTTTCAGAGTTTGGAGGTGGAAGGGAAGAAGCAGTCACTGCAATGACAAAGTAGCGAGCTGCAAATCTCCACAGAGTGCCTGCGAGACAAGGCTTCTTGGCGAGTGTTACGTGGCCATGGCAGTGGGGAAGGGATGCAACTCGCCAACTCATCAGAACAGCGATGGAATTAATAATGTTAGAAGGGAAAGGTTTTTCGATAACTTTTGTTTATTTGACCCCACTTTAGATGCTTGAGGATCAGTGGATGAACAATTTGCTTCGCAGTTTCCTGCCTCTATTAAAATATTACCAGCCTTCCGGAAATACATTTCTATGTATCTGTGAAATAAATATGCTGTAGTAGGTTTAGGGGAATAAGCATAAGTGTAGTTGGTAAGGTATATGGGAGAGTGTTAATCGAGAGACTCAGGAAAGTTACTGAGAGATTGTTTGGGGAAGAACAGTGTGGGTTCAGGAGAGGAAGAGGATGTGTGAATCAGGTGTTTGTGGTAAGACAGGTGTGTGAGAAGTTCTTGGAGAAAGGTAGGGACACCTTTTGGGCCTTTATGGATTTAGAGAAAGCGTATGACAAGGTAGATAGAGAGGGGTTGTGGAGAGTGTTGCAACTGTATGGAATAAGTAGGAGTTTGTTGAATGCTGTGAAGAGTTTTTACATGAATAGTAGAGCATGCGTGCGAGTTGGGAATGGTATGAGTGATTGGCTTGAGATGAATGTTAGGTTACGTCAAGGTTGTGTAACGTCGCCATTGGTGTTTAATATGTATATGGATGGAGTGGTAAGAGAAGTAAATGATCGAGTACTAGACAGAGGCTTGGAACTAGTGGGTGTGGATGGAAGGGTGTGGAAATTGAGTCAGTTGCTATTTGCGGATGATACTGTACTGGTGGCTGATACTGAAAATGAACTGAATCATTTGGTGGCTGAGTTTATTAGTGTGTGTAAAAGAAGGAAGTTGTGGGTGAATATTGGTAAAAGTAAAGTCATGAGATGCAGAGGAGTGGTAATGTTGGCAGATTGAATGTAGGAGTGAATAGAGGGTTTCTTGAAGAAGTTGAGAGTTTCAAGTATCTGGGGTCGCATGTATCAAGGAGTGGTCAATTGAATGTAGAGGTAAATCACAGAGTGAAGGCAGCAAGTAAGTGTCTAGGTGGGTTGAAAAGTGTAATGAGAAATAGATATTTGGGAATGAATGGAAAAAGAAGGATATATGAAGGTGTGATTTTGATGACAGCATTGTATGGAGTAGAGACTTGAAATGCAAGACAGAATGAAAGGAACAAATTAAATGTAATGGAGGTGAGGTGTTTTAGAGGTATGATTGTTGTATCTAGAATAGATAAAGTAAATAATGAGGATGTCAGGCAGAGAATGGGTGTTGGAATGAAGCTATCGGATAGGTTAGATCAGAGAGTGTTGAGATGGTTTGGACACATGGAAAGGATGAGTGATGAACGAATAGTAAAGAGAGTGTTGAGTGCAGAAGTGATTGGAGTTAGATGAAGAGGGAGACCTAGAATGAGATGGATGGATGGAGTGAAAAGAGCACTGATTGCACTTTGAATGTCAGTGGAAGAGGGAAGAGTGCGTGCAAGAGATAGGAGTGAGTGGAGGAAGATTGTGCATATATGACGCTGCCCAAAGGGATTTCTCGCACCTGGTAGCTCACTGAACTGTGGTGGACAGGTGTGAGGGGAGTTGCCATGTGATGAAGCGGTAGGGGTAAACTAGCTATGGCTGTCGCGCCTCAATGTAGAATATCCTTGCCCGCCTACCTTGTGGATGACTCAAGCAGGGTGGAAGGGGGGGAGACATGGCAACCCTTTATCTCTAAGGAGCTGAAAGAAGTGGTTGAGGTGTGTAGGTCATGGTGAATGCGCATTTCTTGGCTCGGCCACCGCCCTTACAAGGGGGAATGAGGCACGTGTATATGTATGTAAATTTTTCAACAACATTTGATACCATTCATGATAGCAATAATATACCGTACCATTGACGTTCTGATGATTGTAGTCTACACTGTGATTCAGTAATTGTTTAATGACTTCAGTCCTTTTAAAATACGCTGCCCAAAGAAGAGGTGTGTAGCCTGAAGAAAATGAATTTATTATTTATTATTTATTATTATCATTATTATTATTGTTATTGTTATTTATGTTATTATCATTATTTCTTCAAATAGTATAATAATAACAGCACTTGCCATTTACATCCGCAAGATCAACTGGAGTCCCATAATCGATCAGTAGCTGTATGTAATCTATATCTCCTGCTCTTGCAGCAATGCGCATATAAGAACCTTCGGTAAAGAAGATATTACAAACAGAAGTATCAGTTTTATGAAAATGCTAGTGTGCAATTAATCATCTGTACCTACTGCTAACTTTTTATAGAATTCAAAGAATCATCTCATCATCGCAGTTCGAATAGGTTATTACTATGGCTAATTATTTTTCAAGTTCTCTGAATCAGAAACAAAGTGGAAATCATCTCGATATCCCCTATTTCCCTCCTTTATAGTAAGTTTCCTAGACGTTTGGAGATTATACCTTCATCATCTTAATCCGTACTTCATGTTACGGTATGTTTTTATTCAGTAATTAGAAAACTAATAATAATAACAATGGGTTATTATTATTATTATTAGTATTATTATTATTTTTATTATTTTTATTATTATTACTATTATTATTATTATTATTATTGTTATTATTATTATTATTATTATTATTATTATTATTATTATTATTATTATTATTATTATTATTATTATTATTATTATTATTATTATGGCTTCCAGAAAGAACAACTGTTTGTTGCAAATTACCATTTAAATTGATACAATTGTTATTAATGGACCAGCCAGGAAAGGTCGATGCTAAGTCTTTCTTCAGTTACGATTCTTTTTCTATGCACACACCTGCAGCGTGTAATCTGGTTTATTTGTTGCATATCTCTCACTATCAATTCACATTTGATAAGTCACTACATTCTCTATCTCTGTTTCTTTTTGCTATATTTATAATATTGGTTTCTTGGTGCCCAGGCCCGTTGAGGGAAATTTACTTTTGCCATCCCAGTGTCGCACTCATAAAAAAAGTAATGTATGAAGTATGATAGTAGGCAAGAGCGCATGGACTTAATTTTAACGCATGTTTCTTCAAGTTTGGATCAGAGAAGGTTATTCATATTTCGTTAGCACAAGCTTTTTGTTCACAGGGTTGAAATTAATTAGTACTATATGTTATTATAGAGTAACATCACCCTGAGAGTTTTTGAACTTTGTCACTGTTGCATCTCTCTAGCATTAATTACTAACTGCTGCGGTAAAAGGAGAGTAAAATCGTATATTGTTTGCAGTGGAACTTCCTTACATAAGTGGTTTTATGGGAGGATGAAAAAGGTAACATAAACTTACCCAGCAACTGGTAGTCGATTTGCCTTGAGTGTCTATCAGTTCTTAGGTTAACTGACGTATCTGAATTATTGACCTTGTGTATATGTGCTGCCTTTGCCATCGTCAACAGCAGAATCATCATTGTTGCCGTCAGAAGCACCATCTCACCCCACAGTGTTGCGCTCTTCCTCCACCTGTTTGCATTAAATAAAATAACATGGTTGATTAATTCGAATATAGCACTACTTAAGCGACGAATTCTTGGTGATTTCATTTTTTCTTCTGTAGTTGAAGAATATTCGGCATAGCTCATTTGCATGTCTGTCTATCTGTATACATGATAGGCAAGTCAACAGAGGTTTAAAGAAGGGCGAATAAGGAAAAATCATAGAACACTGCAATAAGTTTAATTGAGGCATTTGCAGGATATAATGTTGAGCATTCTGAAGGAGTAGGTTCTTTGTCTATGGTGATTGGGGCCAGTCCTTTTGCAGTCATATTCCATCCCCATTATGTAAGTGGCATGTCATTTCCCAATCGCTTCTGAACTTCGTGATATGTACAAAAGCCGCAGCCAAATTAAATTTACTCTTACTCAGTGATTTGGCAAAGCATTGATATCTCAAGTCACAAAGGGATTAACTTTCATTATTTCCATGCAACTGTAGAATGAAAGCCATTCCTGCTTCAGCAATCTTTGCAGGTTCAGTAGATGGTACCTTAAACACAGGAATAACTTCTTTTAGATCTTCATGCTTCTCCAGCAGATTTATGAACTTCAAATTTCTTTGTCTGTAAAATGCAGAAGTAGTATCAGTCCCAGTAAATACATGCAAGAAAAGGATGTTGTCCTTGATGACTGATCCATATTTCATTTAGGTTGGTCTCTGTATTTCCTTTGCCTTGTTTTAAGAATGTATGTTTCTGTTTCATCCAGCCAAAGCTGTCAGAATTACCAAAAGGTCTACATCTCCTACTATTGTTACTGATTTATTCTTGGTGGATTTTCAATAGCAATATTAACAATTAGTATGTCTGCATTTTCAGTATCCTGTTTTACAGTGAATCCGTCCGTGATCAAGTAAGCAATGAGAATTGTGATGAGCTTACTCTTATTTCTCTCATTTGAAAGAATTGACTTCTTGTTGCTGGCATAGTTTCATGAAACACGATGTCTCTGGTAGAACAAATCATTCGACGAGCATGTTCAGCACATTTTGTACTTTTTTCTTCTAGATTTTCTGGATACCCATCAAATACTATGATAACATTTTCCTCGTAGTGCTTCTTTACATATTCAGCATACCTGTTAAAGATTGTTGAAAAGATCTCTTCCTGATGCCAAACAACTTGATGAATAAGAAATCCTCCATCAACAACATAAACTGTATTTCTATCTATTCCTCTGTCACTGAGAGGTGAACATACGTCATACAGAACGGATTTTTTGGTTTTACACATTCCTGATTTTTCAATGAGTGACATGGGATGTGGAGCTAATTCTTGCTCAAAGTTCTGTTTAAATTGTTCTTGTGATTTCTTGGTTAATGAAATTTTCCTAAATAACATTTTGGAACCAACTGGACATGCAACATCTCTTATGCTTACTCCTGTCATGACAGCTCCCAGGGGTTTGACCTTTTTCATTCTTGCAAAGTTGACTTTTGCAAAGTTGTTACCAACAATGCTTGACATTGAGCTAACTCCAACATCATAAACATTATGAGGATTAGTTTCTACATCCCCTGTTAATACTGTACTGACTCATAATGCCATCAATGTCTGTAAATGGTGGCTGCGATGAAAACCACTTCACAAAGTGCTGAAGATCTTGGTTATCTCTTGACATGTGAACTTTCCTGGCATCTACATGTTGTTCTCCTGTACTGTAAGTAACATCACAATATTCCTCAATTTTTTCTGTGATCCTCACTGTGGTAGGCATTCCAAGAATCCATTTCGTCAGCATGGAGTCAGTCATTCCTCTGCCATGTGTCAGTCCACCAACACTCTTCATGGCTTGCATCAATGTCTGCTCAATGGTCATGTCAGACCAGATCCTTGACCAAAACTTTTCTGACCTCTTATTTTAAAACAGCCTTTTTTAACATAGTCTTCATATTCCTTGGGGATAATGCACTCCTTGAGACCAAACATGTCTTGAGTATACAAGTTAGCTGATATTGCATACAGAAAGTGACCACTGGCATGAAAATAGGGTAGCATCTTTTAATTTGTTTCAAGGCTTTAGTTCCTGTTGCTTGAGCATTCTGCTTCAATAAACTGTTTGACCAGTGTTACCATTTCAAATTATTTCACCCAAAGTTGTACAGTGCTACCCTTACTGTTCATCATGTTCATGGTACCGTTGACTTTACTGAACACATTTTGTAGTATTTCACTGATATTTGTGTAGAGTCATTTTCCTGTAAAGCTGCTTCATTTTTTTTTTTTAGTGTGACACCGGGACTGGCAAAAACTGCCCTAATCAGTAAAGGCCCGGGCAGAAGAGAACATCAAGATGAAGGTAAAGAAAAAGGTTAAGGACAAGGCAGAGATGAGGTAGTATCACACAAAGGAAAATGACAGACAGATAAAACAGTCAAAGTACAGAGGACCCAGAGATATGAAGGACTAGGCCCTGAGATGACGATAGATCCGCTTTTTGAAGGAAGATAGGTCATAAGAATCAGGAAAGCCAGAAGGAGGAAAAGAGTTCCAGAGTCTGGAGGTATATGGGAAGAAGCAGTCGCTGCACCGACCAATCTGCGAGCTACAAATCTCCACACATTACGAGCAGAAAGAGCAGTTTCACTGGGAATTATTGCAGCCAGTGCAGCATGCACTAGTATATGTGCCCTGAGTGCTCTTGCATAAGTATGACTGGTCAACATTTTTGTCCACAGATACATTTGCATAGACAACACTAAGAAGTTCTCTTATTCCACTTCCATTCATGATGTAACCAACTGCATCCATGAATGACATCAGTAAGTGAAAACCGCCAAGAGGTACAATAATATTACATAGTGGTGATTCTTGTCCACATTTTGCAACAATGTCACGAGCTTTCATATATTAAGGTTGGTCAAACGTTACAGAGCAACTTTGCTGTTTCCGCTCTTTGCATATCTCCACAGCTTGGTTAAGTACTGTGTATATGGTATCATAGTGGGTGGAACATTTGTAAATGGAAGGTATGAGATTCAGGACACATCATATTACAGGTCTGTAGTACATTTCTCCATGTAACCATTCCACTCTGGACAGTCAGTCTTCATTTGCAATCTCTGTCTGTCATACCAAACAGTCCTCTTTTACTTTTACTCTCAATGGCTCTGACGGGAACATGACCAAACTGCCCAACAGTGGTTGCAGAGGGGATCTTTTCTAATCTTGAGATAGTCTCATCTGTTATAGGATCATTAGGAGAAGGAGTGACACGCTGAATCACTCCCTTACTACAGAAAGTGTTGAACCCATCAATGGTATAAATCAGTGGTTTCCAAACTTTTCACTACCAAGGACCCCTTTTATTTAAATGATTTTTTCCCCGGACCCCAGGATATTGAAACGTCTGTCAACTTAACATGCTGCTTTAATAAACTAGCAACAAACTCCTCTTATCAGAAAACTAGATTAATTTCTGCAGAAAGACATATGTAAATGAAAAAATGGGAAAATATATAAAAAATATAAAGAAAGAAATACAGAACAGAACAGAGCAGAAAAAAAAATACTTTATCTTAATCTCATTAATGAGATGAGTGATGCTGTTTTGCTGCTACTATCTTTTCAATTTCAGGTTCAATGGCAGACAGTTTTAAGCGAAGATCAGGTTCCACATTCATCCTATTTCTGAAATTTGATTTTATGTAAATGAGCTGTGAGAAAGCCTGCTCGCATAAATACGTAGTAGGGAATGGCATTAGATATTTCAGAGCCTTGGTTGCCAGTTCTGGGTACTCATTTTTCAATAGTAACCAAAAGTCTGATAAATTGTAACGGCTGAAACGTGATCTTAGTGAAGTGTCACATGAAAGTTCAACAAGACTATTTTCTTCTTTTGCTGTTAATTCTTTTACATCTTTTACATTTACATAAAAAGTATCCCTAATCCACTTGTTATTACCATCATGAGGAGGAAAATAATCCCTAAAACTGATCTTTAAACCTTGCAAATGCTGAATAAAAAGGCTTCTTATTTCTTCAGAAATGTTTTCTTCAGGAGTTCCAAGAAAGTCATAAAGTGTTGGAAAGGATTCAAACACACCACTATGCAGACGTTCAGACCACAATTCTAATTTCTTGATCATGGCTTCCACTTTATCTTCAACTTTAAAAATAGTTACGGATCTCCCTTGTAGGCTCAAATTTAGGTCATTCAAATAATTAAAGATGTCAGACATGTATGCCACAATAGCTAGCCACGAAAAGTTATTAAACCATTCTCTCCCATGAAATGATTTATCATGAAGAAATAGTCTTATTTCATCACGCAACTCAAATATGCGGGTAAGTACTTTACCACGGGACAGCCGCCGCACTTGAGAATGCAAGAGCAGTTGTTCATGAGCGCTACCCATCTCCTCACAAAGATCACTAAAAATACGAGAATTTAAGGGCTGAGCTTTTATGAAGTTAACTACTTTCACTACTTCATCTAGAGTCGTCTTCAATTTTTCTGGTATTTTCTTTGCTGCCAACGATTCTCTGTGTATGCAGCAATGAGTCCACTTGACATTTGGTATTATAGCATGGATTTTTGCCTTGAGTCCTTCGTACTTTCCCGACATTGCGGGAGCCCCATCAATACTGACTCCTACACACTTTGACCATCCAATTTCATTAGCTATTATATAATCATTCAAACTATTAAAAATAGACTCACCAGTTGTGTGTGTTGGCAATGACTGGCAAAACATAAAATCTTCCTTAATTGTACCGTCAAATTCACATTGTATGAATGCATGTTAATCAGCACTGTTAGCAACATCTGTACTTTCATCTAATTGTAAAGAATAATATGGACTTTTAATCACTCTCTTCACTAGTTGATTTTTAACACTGTCAGACATGTCTTCTATTCGCCGCTTACAGTGGTGTTTGGCAATGAAATGAGATCAAAACTCTTTGATACTTTGTCTCCATGCATCCTAGAGGCCATTGCTTTGGCAGCAGGCAGAATTAGTTCCTCTGCTATTGTGTGTGGTTTTCCACTCTTTGCTATTAAAAGAGAACCATCATACGAAGCACACAGAGCATTCTTATTATCACCCCCGGTTGCTATTTTTTCTATAATATTTTGTCTTGAAAGCAGTTCTTCCCGTCTTCTTTGAAAATATTCAACACGTTTGTTAGTATGCTCCTTATGCTTAGTTTCAAAATGCCGGCGAAGTTTGGCTGGCTTCATACTTTCATTGGACAATATTTCATAAAAGAGAACACATTGTGGTTTCTGTTCACCTTCACTGCCTCTACATATAAATCCAAAGGATATGTATTCATCACAGTATTTACGGATTTTGCGTTTCGACTGATGAGTCAGTGTCTTTTCACTTGAGCTTGTCGCACATTCACCTTCTATGTCACTACTGTCTCGTTTTAACATGCTTCCGGATTTTAACCACCGATCCATCATACGATCAGATATTTACAATAAATAGTCACTGATGTAATTAATACAACTAAATATTAAGGTTCGGGAATCAAACACAGACGCACTGACTACGGACTGCTCAAGTTGCATTAACGTTTGGATGCAACTGTCGGTTCAAAACGTGAAGACGGTGAAGGAAGAGAGAAGTTGCAGCAATCAGTGTTCAGAACTTCAGCTCAGACTGAGCTCGCACGTCACGGTTCGACTGTACGTGTTCAACACATGACTGGTTGGTAATCTCACACGTATAAATGCTTCGGTCCTACCGTACTGTGATTGCCTGACATCCGACATGTCACTTTCATGTACAGTGTTAAATGCATAAAAAACTAAAGAGGGAAAGAAAAGAAAAATAAATAAATTATATAATCAGGAAACGTTTATTTTTAATACTGCCATAATTATGAGAGTATGGGTATGTTACGTTGCCTTTGTATAACTGCATTATTATTTTTTTCTTTTAATATGCTTATTCACTTATATATATATATATATATATATATATATATATATATATATATATATATATATATATATATATATATATATATATATATATATATATATATATATATATATATATATGAAAATTTCAATTCAGTTCACGGACCCCCAGTACTACCTTTGCGGACCACCAGGGGTCCGCGTACCACAGATTGGGAACCACTGGAAATGTTTACATCGAATACAAATTGTATAAATAAGTCAGTTTGTACCTATCTGTTTGGCTGCTGCAAAGCTGATGCTTGAAAGAGTGCTGCCTCATCATAGGAAGCACACAATCATAAGGTAGAGAGAACATTCAGTAGATGATTAGAACCATATTTTTGACTAGGATGAACAGCAAGGCATATTTATAATGGTGATCTAAAATAATTTGGTCTGACTGCTGCTTCGATAGCATGTGAGATGGCTGTACACTTCTTCTCCCATTTGCTTTTATCTCCTTTCTTGTTCTTCAACAAAACAGTTTTAACTAGGCAATGTAGGGTGTCTGGTACCAGAGATTCCAAATAAGTTAGGAAGTTATCTGGTTGTGTATACTGGTCCATCTCATATATCTGTGACCTCATATCTTCAGGTATTATTTCTGCAGCTGTGTGCTCTCTCATCATTACTTCTTTGTTTTTCATACTAAACATCAGTCAGTATTTTGTTACCTGTGTCACAAAAATAGTCTACAGTTTTCTATTTTTTATTTACAGATAAAACAACGTTTTCTCAAAATTTTTGCCTCAGATTTATTGTTTTCTCAATTGGTTGAATACCCTTAAAAATGTCACTGAAAGAAAATTGGTATTCTTGTCGATTTTCCTCAAGGTAGGTAAAAGCATGGATCATTGCCTCTGAAACTGTAGCACTTTTGGGATGACCACATTTTATTGCAGAGGATGTTTGGTAGAATTTTTCATGCATGTTGAATGGTACCTTGCTTTTGCAGCTACGAATTCAACTACATTACAAATATGGATATTAACTGTTTTGCCCCAGTCATAAATTTTCTTCTCACCTGCTTTCAAAATAGTGTCCCTAACATGAATAGTCTCCACACGTTGCACAGTTTCACGCTTTGTTTTTTTAAAAACTCATCTTATGCATCTTCTCCACAAAAAAGACAGTCATGAAGGAAACACAAATCTGGTACTAGGCTCCTTAAAGACGTGTAGGTCCTGGAGAGGTTTGCCGTGTTGTTTGAAAAGCTTTAGCACTTCTTTTTTTGGTATACACTTCTAAATTTTTCATACACTGTCACTTTTTTTCAATCCTTTTAGCTGAGATTGTTTTCCATCTTTCCATTTACTGCTGTAGTCTGTCAGTGTTTTCACACATTTCTCTGAATGGAGAATACCAATGTTAGGTGATGAGACTGATAGAGAAATAGCGAAAGTGGAGGTACATTTAGCATTGAGAGTAATGACAGCAGGTAAATACACCGTCAGTTATTTCAGTCCTTTTAGCTGAGATTGTTTTCCATCATTCCATTTACTGCTGTAGTCTATCAGTGTTTTCACACCTTTCTCTGAATGGAGAATACCAATGTTAGGTGATGAGACTGATATATATATATATATTATATATATATATATATATATATATATATATATATATATATATATATATATATATATATATATATATATATATTCATTCCTAATGTAGCAGATATAAGCTATAAGGTGTTTCCTTTTAACCGTCTGTGGTATAGTTGGTAGCACTTTGGCTTAGTAATCATAAGTCCCTGGTTGAAGTGCCGGTCTGGGTAAAAATGATTCATGTTTTCACATATGGTAATGTACTTTATTGGTTATTGTTGGTCCCGAATGAGATTGGGAGTTGTATTAAATGCGAAAACGAAACCAATCATAATGGCATTCAGATAGAATGCGTTCATTCCTAGTGTAGCAGATATAAGCTTTAAGGTCTGTTTCCTTTAAACCTTCGGTGGTGTAGTTGGTAGCGCCTTGGCTTAGTAATTATAAGTCCCAAGTTCAAGTCCCGGTCGGGGTAAAAATTATTCATGTTTTCACATATGATAACTTGCTTATTTGATTATTGTTGGTCCCAAATGAGATTGGGAGTTGAATTAAATGCGAAAACTAAATCACGAGTGAGGTTGGGGAATCTGTAATGTGAACATAGTGGCATTCAGATAGAATGCGTTCATTCCTATTGTAGCAGATATAAGCTATAAGGTCTCTTTCCTTTTAACCTTCTGTGGTGTAGATGGTAGCGCCTTGGATTAGTAATTATAAGTCCCAGGTTCAAGTCCCAGTCGGGGTAAAAATGATTCATATTTTCACATATGGTAATATGCTTATTTGGTTATTGTTGGTACTGAATGAGATTGGGAGTTGACTGAAATGCGAAAACTAAACCATGAGTGAGGTTAGGGAAACTGTAATATGAACATAGTGGCATTCAGATAGAATGCGTTCATTCCTAGTGTAGCAGATATAAGCTATAAAGTCTGTTTCCTTTTAACCTTTTGTGGTGTAGTTGGTAGCGCCTTGGCTTAGTAATTATAAGTCCCAGTTTCAAGTCCCGGTCGGGGTAAATATGATTCATAATATATATATATATATATATATATATATATATATATATATATATATATATATATATATATATATATATATGTTTTCTTTTCTAGTTTGAGAAGTAGTTTCTCCCAAGTGAGGAGTGATTATTCTCTACGTTACACTATTTTTCTCTCATACATCGTGTATCCCGTCTTTCTCTAGAGTCGGAAGGAAAATATACTGCCGTCCTGTTCTTATGCATGTCGTAAAGTTCACTAAATATGAAGGAACGAGGAGACTGGGAAATCCTCTTCGTATTTTCCTCCGTGGAAGAGTTAAAGTATAAGAGAGGGTTTTTGTAGGAAAATACCTACATAAATCTATGGTAATTGGGTGCCTGAGTAAATACGAGAAGGAATATGGGTGTGTTGGCTGTTGGCCCGGAGATAAACAAAAATTAAGAAGGAAAACTGCGTAATTGGTGTTTTCTTTGACTCAGCCTTCGTCCTAAAACCGGGATTTGGCCTTTGTGTGTATATATATATATATATATATATATATATATATATATATATATATATATATATATATATATATATATATATATATATATATATATATATATATATATATATATATATATATATATATATATATATATATATATATATATATATATCAAATAAGCACATTACATATGTGAAAACATGAATCATTTTTTTTTTACCCCAACCGGGACTCGAACCTAGGACTTATGATTACTAAGTCAAGGCGCTACCACTACACCACAGAAGGTTAAAAGGAATCCAACCTTATCATTCCTAAGTATAGCAGATATAAGCTATAAGGTTGGATTCCTTTTAACCTTCTGTGGTGTAGTGGTAGCGCCTTGACTTAGTAATCATAAGTCCTAGGTTCGAGTCCCGGTTGGGGTAAAAAAAATGATTCATATATATATATATATATATATATATATATATATATATATATATATATATATATATATATATATATATATATATATATATATATATATATATAATCCTCTATTTAAGAACGTCTGACATACGGACATCTGGAGATGAGAACGATTTTTATGATTTATGTGTGATTACCTAATTGTCTAATTGCGATTACCTAATTTTGCTTACGGGAAAGAGCCCAAAGCTCGTATCTTCCCGTCTCCTGATTGGTTCCATTTTGTAATTAGTGATACTTATCATACCTGTCCTTAAAACTATGGATTGAGTTAGCATTAACTACCTTCTCGCTTAGCGAATTCCAATTATCAACTATTACACTGAAAATGTACTTCTTACGAAGCTTCAAACTATGACCTCTAGTTCTAGAGCCAGCCATATCAAAATATCGATCCCTATCCACTCTATCATAACCATGAATGAATTTAATGACTGTCACCGTATCCCCCCTCAGTCTTCTAGCTTCGAGTGATGGTAAGTCTAATTCCCTCAGCCTCTCATGAAAACTGAGATTGCGTATTTCTGGCGTCAGTTTCGTGGCTTGTCTTTGAACTTTTTCAAGCTTAGCTACGTGCTTTTTCAAGTGCGGATTCTAAAAGGAGGCTGCATATTCAATTTTTGGACACACATAGGTTACATAAATATTTCTGAACATTTCCT
>JAXCGZ010020890.1:82500-92500 GCA_037179515.1 Halocaridina rubra | reverse complement strand
TGAAGTAATAATGAAACAACGGAGTGCCGAAATCTTTCAGACTATGTTAGTCCATCTTCAGAGTGACATGAGTTGCTCTATAGAGATAGACTAATGCTGGCGTCACACATAGCCAAAATTCCCGACCCGACTCTTAAATCCGTTTAAAGACGGAATCCTCCCGGCAGCAATGACGTCATTACGATAATCGGGTGTAATTTTTCGTCCGCGTACGATGGAATCCTAACGGTCCTACGTAGTTTAAAAAAATCGAGGGGGTCCTGAACCGTCGTGGAGGGCCTACGATAATTGGCTGCTGCACCCAATAATCTCCGTGATTCGGAAGACCAAATCAGTCGTAGAAGACTGCGTACGACGGGTAAGATCGATTTTCTTGATAGTACGCGGGCATAGGAGAAGGTGTATGCCCGCGTACAATCCAGAGGATCGATCCTACCCGGCGTACGCAGTCCTCCGGGTCTGGAACCGTTAAAAATTTAAAAATTCGCTTATACGTGTGGCAGCGCAGTACGAAAAGACAGCGCGCGCATGCGTGGTCTCATTTCTGACAACCCAGTCCTGGGCGTTCAGTTTTCCTGCTCCGCTTGCTGCATTTCTTATTGTTTTAGCATGATATTAGTGCATTTCTTATTGTTTACCATGATATTAGTGCATTTATTTTTTCCCTCATATCAAAATATGAATTAAGCAAATCCATAAATGTGTCAAACAAAATATATGAAATATATTAACATACATGGCCAACATATATTTACTTATATATATATATAAGTAGCTGAAGTGCCAAATATATAAATTAGGGTTATACTTTCACAAATATCCCATATATATATATATATATATATATATATATATATATATATATATATATATATATATATATATATATATATATATATATATATATATATATATATATATATATATATATATTTTCCATATATTTATTGTTCACTAGGATCAATTCTAACATAATTATATAAATGGAAAAGTAAGGGCAAATATAACTATACCAAATTACTTTTTATTTGCGTTTACCAGTACATACAACTTACATTTGAAGGATTCTGTGAATGACAAAGATGAAACATTCTTACATTATTAAATGTAAAATATTAAACTTAATATCTTCTCAGTATGAAATAATGAAAATGAACAACCCCCTACGAACGTGTACCTTCCCCTACGATGGGTAGGGAGCATCAGGAGCATGGTTGGCCCAGTCGTAACGGTCAAAAATTTAAATTTCCCGTTTTCTATGATGAGACTTACGTTTGCGTATGATCAGTCGTACGCTAAATTACGCGTCCAAACTACTCCGTACGATTGCAATTACAATCCATAGGAATGCTTACGCGGACGTATGACGCACTTCCGACAGGCACAGGAATGCACCTGTCGGCTAAAAAATCTGCCGGATCTCCAAGGATTGAGCGAAGATTCCGTCGGAACGCGGTCTTAAGAGTCGGGTCGGGAGTATTGGCTATGTGTGACGCCAGCATAATATGCAGTCTGAAAGATCTCGGCATTCTGTCGTATAATTTATCCGTCGTAGCAGACCACTATTCATGCGAGTGTCGCGTGTTCATATTTTCGTGATATATATATATATATATATATATATATATATATATATATATATATATATATATATATATATATATATATATATATATATATATATATATATATATATATATATATATATATATATATATATATATATATATATATATATATCCCAACAATCCTTGCTATTGTACCCACGGCAGTTGAGATTCGTATGTTGAGATACTTTTGATCCTGGAATTTATAGCTTTAGCTGTTGTAACTTGTAAAATGTAAATATATCGTAATTTCTTTCTTTTCAAAATTTGGATGCAGTGCCTGAAAATCGCATTCAGAAATTGGTAAGGAATTATTACTATACTCATTTTTCAGTAGCGTTCAAGTTATGTATAGGTAGTTCATTTCAAAACATGTTGAGATGTTAAATGGATATTACATTTTTAGTGTTATGTAAAATGTTCTTTTTTTTCTTTCTAGGATCGTAAAGTATGAATTCATTATATTGAGATTGGTCTGTGAAGTCAAAGCTCAACTTCATTATATTTAGCATGGTCTATGAAGTCGAAGCTTGAATTCATTATATAGAGATTGGTATGTGAAGTCGAAGCTTGAATTCTTATATTGAGATTGGTCTATGAAGTCAAAGCTTGACGTGCTTATTTCTCGATTAAGATAGTCATGACTACGTAAAAGTATTTTTGTCCGAGTAATTGAAAAAAAAAGGATTAGCTGGATATGAAAATAGGTTTATTAATATAATATTCATGTTGCTTTATGCTTTTAAGTGGTCAAACAGTGGATAGAAATGTATGGGCTCAAATTATTGTTTTAAATAAGAATGTTCTTTCTTCTTCTTTTTCTTGCTTTTCCCATATCTATATGGTGACGCGGTTTCTTATCAGCCTTTTTCTCACTATCCTGTCCAGTGCTTCCTCTCCACTGAGGTCCTTCTCTCTCAAGTCGTCCCGTATACAGTCATCTCATCTTTCGTGGTTTTCCTTTTCCTCACACTCCTTCCACATGTAGCTTCATCATCCTTCTACCGATCTATTCTTCTTCTCCTCATACAATGTCCATACCAGTGAAGCCTTCGTTCTTGCATCTTCTTCCCACTTGTGTCGCCTTGGCTGTCTCTCCAATTCTCTCGTTCCTGATGCTATCCCTCCTCGTCACATCCAACATCTATCTCACCATTCTCATCTCTGCCGCTTCCATCTTTCTTTCTTGTGTTTTCTTAACAGGCCGCGCCTCCGAGCCATATATCATGGCAGGCCTTGCCACTGCACAATATATCATGCCTTTCACTCTTGCACTAACCTTTCTATCACATATCAGTCCAGAGCATTTCTTACAGTTTTTTCCATCCTGCTCGTATCCTCCCATTTATTTCTCTATTCAGTTCACCATCTTGCCACAGATTTGAGCCCAAGTACCTGAAAGCCTCCACCTTCTTTAACCTCTCCTGTGCCAAGTGCAATTGGCTGTCATCATCTTGTTTTCCCATTTGCATGTATTCTGTTTTGTCCCGACTTATCTTTAGCCCTCTACTTTCCAACTCGTCTCTCCACCTGTTCAACTTTTCCTCCACATCCTCTCTGGTCTCTGCCACCAAGACTACGTCGTCGGCAAATAACATTGTCCATGGGGCCTCCTCCAGTACGTCCCTCACTATCACATCCATGACCAGGTTGAAAATGTATGGACTCAATGCCAAACCCTGATTAGGTAATGCTACCTCTATATTAAGTTTTCACAACTTAATATAGGGTTAGGTTAGGCTAGGCTGAAAACATAAACTTAACATGTAACATAGGGTGAGGTTAGGTTATAAATATACATTAACATAGGTTCACTAACACTTAACATAAGGTAATTACGACATAACATAGGGTTAGATTAGGTTAGATAATAATTGTTTTAATAAGAATATGTACATAAACAGTTCATATATTTTTGTCAGAGAAGAAACAGTTTTTATAGTGAATAATTATGCAATAAGACAGTTGGTTATAAGCGAAGTAATTGATAAACAGAAACTCTTACATATTTAAGTTTTAATTATACGGACAAAAATGCACATTTTATATATATATATATATATATATATATATATATATATATATATATATATATATATATATATATATATATATATATATATATATATATATATATATATATAGACATATATATATACACGGGAGTGTTTTGATATGATGTTTTGTTGTTAGTATTGTTAACTATAAAATTTTTCTAATGAATATGCATTTGTTATAAACTTTGTGCGGTTTTGAGGATATTTCATATAATTTACATTTTGTGTTTGATCATTTCTCTTCGTAAGTATGGGGAATCAAAGTTGGATGTCATCTTTAATGCCTCGCGGTCTCGAGAGTGGCTCCGTCACCTCCCGAGTCAAGCACTCTACTGGTTACACTACGGTGGTAACCTTCTTTTGGGTTATCAATATAAAATTGAAACTCGCAAGTTGACATGATAGTGTTACTCGGTCGGACTTTTTCCACAGTGTATGCTATAATATAATAGTTCTCATCGAGGAAAAATAAACTAAAAGACCTCGATTTTCTAACAGAAAGATATTGGATCGTATAAATGAGTATAATAATAATTTTTACTATCATATAACAAGTGTGATTGTTTCTAGGAAAATTCACATTGATTGCACAAGTGTTTTGCATGACGTATAGCGTAGCAGTTAATAACACACCGTTACATTTGTGATGTATATCAGGAAGTTCTTACTCTTTGTAAGTTGTGATGAATCGCTTTTTGATAGATCAAAGGAATATATATATATATATATATATATATATATATATATATATATATATATATATATATATGTATATATATATATGGTATAAGTATAATATTAATATTATTATTTATTTTTATTAAAATTATAATGATAATAATAATGATAATAATGATAATAATGATAATAATAATAGTAATAATAATAATAATAATAATTAATAATAATAGTAATGATGATGATAATAATAATAATAATAATAATAATAATAATAATAATAATAATAATAATAATAATAATGAAAGTTATTATTATTATTATTACTATTATTATTATTATTATTATTATTATTATTATTATTATTATTATTATTATTATTATTATTATTATTTTTATTATTATTATTATTATTATTATTATTATTATTATTATTATTATTATTATTATTATTATTATTATTATTATTATTATTATTATTATTTTGCACACTTAGGTTGTTGGTCTGACAAATAAAGGGACTAAAAGTCGACTCCGCCTCTTCACATGATTACTTACAGGCACTTAATAAGGTACACATAATATGGTGTGTTTGGCTACCGGACTGCCATAATTTCTCGATGTAGATTATTCACATCATTCATGAATGTTTTCTTGTAAATAGAGTTGATTTTGTTGTAACAGCCGATGTCCTGTCAATAATTTTCTTGCTTTGCGAAAGCTTCAAGGGTGATTATTGTGAGAAGTGAGTCAGTGATAATATTGTTTTGTGTTGTGACTTTTAAAATTATTAATATTTTCAGTGTTTAAAATGTAGATTCATTGAAATGAAAGATAAACGATAAACTGCTTTGCAGATTAATTCTGATTATTTAAATGTAGGAGAAATGATTATCCAATATATGTATTTTAATTGCTCAATTATTTATTTGTTTTGAGTATTCATAAACAAAGGTAATTAGTAATGATTTATTTTGCTTGTTTGTAAGTTGAATATCTTCACTCAATACTACCCATATTCACCAGGTTATAACTGATTAAACAATTTCAAATAGAAGTGGATATTAAATAGGTGTATTAATGATAAAATACATAAGACGTTTCACTTTTACATTTCAAATTACTTCTCATCCTGTTCATATACATAGGTTCAACTAATGATATATATATATATATATATATATATATATATATATATATATATATATATATATATATATATATATATATATATTTATTATTATTATTATTATGATTATTATTATTATCATTATTAGCATCGTCGCTGCAGTTGTCGTTGTCTCCTTCTTTGTCATTGTTATTGTTGATGATATGAAAGCCATATTGATTTTTTGTATATCAGTATTAAATACATTTGACATAGCATCAGCCTCCCGTTGTGATACTACACCTGAAGGGTCTTTTAGACTTAAATGGGACTGGCCTGGTCAGATCGATGTTAAGTTTTCCGCCAGTTACGGTCCTTTTTATGCCGACATTAACACCGAATATTCTTGGATGTTCGTGACACATCTCTTATTATCCCTTCACGTCTGACAAGTCACAACACTCCACATCTCTGTTTCTCTTTAGTTTTGTTTTCTTCGTGCCCAGGCCCGATGAGGACAGTTTATTTTTTTTTTGTCCGTCCTGGTGTCACAAACTTAAAAAAATATATATTAGGAGTAGCTTTCTTATTTCATTGATATTTAAAAAAGTCTTTGCAATAATCATGAACCCACAGTTGTCATATTTTTACTAATGTTGTGAGTTATAGATTAGTCATGGTTTATTTATTATTTTTGATTATGTTTATTCACTAAATTGCTCTTATTTATTTCCTACTTTTTTGTGTTGTCATGATGTACCATTATTGACTAGTTATCTGCCGAAGAAGTAGAATATTATCTCAGATAATTATTTATGGAAAAGCTGGTATAGTTTTCGATTAGTTTAGTGACACTCCACAGATACATCAGAATTTTTCTTATATGAATCATATTTTACCCCTGTCAGGGAATCGAACCTAAGACAATTTTTTTTTTCATATTACAGGTTCTTCCCAAATTCACTTGTGGCTTCGTTTTCTCATCTGATTCAAGTTCCATGCAATATAGGCATCAATAGTAATCAAATAAAAACATATCCATATGTGAAAACCTGAATCATATTTTACCCCTGGCCTGGAAATGAACCTAAGACATAATTAGTGTGCTAAGGTGCTACCAACTACACCATTGAAGGTTTTAAAAGGAGCAAGAAAGTTATAAGTAACTGCTGTGCTAGTGAATGAACACATTCTTTCTGAATGTTTTCTGATCTTATTGCATCTTCTTTCCTACTGCATTTGTGGCCTTGTTTTCGCATTTAATTCAAATCTCATGCTATGTAGGCCTCAATATTAATCGAATAAACACCTTGCCATATATGAAAACATAAATCATATATTACCCACGGCCGGAACTCGTACCTAAGACACATAATTAGTGTGCCAGTGCCCTGGAATATGAACAAAAAACATTCATAAAAGAATGCGTTTATTCTCTAGCACAGCAGTTAGTTGTCAGGATTTCTTCTTCTTTCAAGACCTTCAGTGGTGTAGTTGGTAACACCTTGCCATGCTAACTTTATGTGTCTTACGTTCGAGTCCCGGCCAAGGGCAAAATATGATTCATGTTTTCACATACGGTAGTGTATATATTTGATATTATTGATTCCTATATCGCATAGGATATGAATTAATTGCGAATGTGAAGCCACAAGTGAATTTGGGAAGAATCTGTAATATCAACAAAACGTATTAAGAAAGAATGCGTTCATTTCCTAGCACAGCAGTTAGTTGTGGGGTTTGATTCTTCTTTTAAGACCTTCAGTGGTGTAGTTTGTAGCATCTTTGCACTTTAATTGTGTGTCTTCGGTTCGAGTCCTGGCCAGGATCAAACTTGAATTATGTTTTACATATGGTAATGTGTTTATTTAATTAATATATCTTATATAATTAAAACTTACCAGGGAAAGGGCGCCGTGATTATAACTATTAATATTATGAATCTCACTGACACAACGTCCACTGAACACAACACATGTGACACTGAAGGCTTAGTATTATGACGCTGTCGGTAGTCACTCCACGTGTGACATCAATCGTACTATTCAGAACATTTGTGTCCACAGATTCCTTATGGGTGGATGGTTGGTTGTTCTTAAACTGCCATTAACGCCAAATAATGGGTGTGTGGAAACTTTAGTCCTAATTTTTTTTATTCGTTTTATATTTTATTTATTTAGATCCTTTTTATATGTATTTATTTTTATTTATTTAATATATTCAATTAATTAATTAATTAATTAATTTATTCCTTAACATGCTTACCTATATATCATATTATGTCAGTGTGAGAGGAAGCTATAGAACCATCTGGACATACGAGAGGAGGAAAACTTGAGTTACAGACGTTTTTGGCTAAGGACCAGAAAAATTTATCATTTCAAGAGAAGTTAAGGTCATCAACATTCTTCTTTAAAAAAGGAAGATTTAGACCTTCGAATCTGAGCAGAGCAGCAATTCCTAGCTGTAATAAGCAGAGTGAGTTATATCAGAAGGAAAGGCTTGGTATGAGCGGTATGGCAGATCCCTGGCCTAAATACCCATGGAGTAATCATGGTGAAACCAAGGATTAGGGAAAAAAAAAGTTTTCATGGAGGAGGGAATGAATTTCTCCATTCCTAAGGTTATGATCTTGGTAACATTTAAGGCTACCTGATTAGGGTTGCGAGTCCGAAAGCAGTAGTCATCCCATGGGAAGTTTAAGAGATAGACACACATATCGCTTTGGGTACGCCCAAAGCGCCACAGGCAGCTCATATATATATATATATATATATATATATATATATATATATATATATATATATATATATATATATATATATGTATTATATATATATATATATATATATATATATATATATATATATATATATATATATATATATATATATATATATATATATATATATATATATATATATATATATATATATATATATATATATATATATATATATATACTTGTGTATGAGGAATTGATGAAGGGAGAGCAAAAATGGAAGAGATTGAGATCAAAGAGTGGTCAGATTTACCAAGAGGGGACAGTGCAAAATATGAATAGTTTGAAGAATTAGAAGAGAAAAACAGGTCAAAATTATTAGCTGTATGTTCGTGGCAGTCGGGACCACTAGTAGGATTTTTGATAATCTGCTCCAGATCATGAGTAACAGAGAAAGCAAAGACCTCCTTTCCTCCCATATCAGTGAGAGAAGAATGAAGCCACACACTGTGGTTTACACTGAAGTCCCCAATATAGAGTACGTCAGCATGCTTGGTGAGAAGATAGAAAGGCCTCATGGCAAGAGGACAGATATTCAATGAAGGACACAAAGTCAGTGAAGTTGGGAGAAATAAAGAAATATAATGGTAGTGGAGAGATAGATCTTCAGCCAGAAAGCATCAAAGTCAGGAGATTGAAGGATCATGAACCTTGCAATAGGAGTGTAAGTGTGGCAGTAGGTTCAGACCCCACCTTTGGAACAGAAACAATAATACAGGGTATAACGAAAGATTTAAAATGGGCCAGGGGAAGTATGGCTAGACAGCTGAGTTTCAGAGAGAGGGAGGAGATTCGTGAGGGATGTACCCAAGGGCTGTCCCACAGACGAAAGACTGGAGTACAAACCACAAATGTTAGAAAAGTGAAGAGTGAAAAAAGCAGATCTATCAAGAGGTGCAAGGTTCAGGGTAGAACCATTACTACCACCATGTATATCCTAACCCCAATTGAGGATGCAACATAATGCCCGGAGATTATTAGCACCCCTCTATTCCTGGTACTGGGTGCCATAAGCTGTGGCCCTTCCATAATTATAGAAGAAATGAAGAAAAGAGAGCAGAAAGAAGCAGAGATGGGGATTGTTGTGACTTGTCAAATATAATGGGATAGTAAGAGATGTGTAACGAATGTGCCAGAATATTCGGTGAAGATGTAGGCAGAAGGAAAGAACCGTGCCTGAAGAAAGATTTAACCAGGAGCTGTCTGGGCCAGTCCTAGTTAAGTTCGAAATACCTTCAATTATAATATTTCAACGGGCAGCTGATGCCATGGGCAACCTGCTAACCATATATATATATATATATATATATATATATATATATATATATATATATATATATATATATATATATATATATATATATATATATATATATATATATATATATGAATAATATTTTACCCCTGACCGGGACTCGAACCTAAGACACATAACTACCATGCCAAGGCGCTACCTACACCGACTTTCAGTGTAATTGGTAGCGCCTTGGCACCGCAATTATGTGTCTTAGATTCGAGTCCCGGTCGGGGGTAAAATAGGATTCATGTTTTCACATATGTTAAACATGGGGGTGATCCTAGCCATACACAGAACCACGTCAGATGCGTTTATGAAATCCATTTGTGTGTGTCTAGCTAACTAACAATATAGTGTCCTAGGTTTACACTGTGTAAGAAAGCGGGCTGAGATGTGACATTTTATCCCAGAATATATAATGTTATATTTTTTCCCTACGAGAGAGTATCCTGATGTTAATACAGTTCAACC